>QRFB01009645.1:0-30759 GCA_008931105.1 Oenanthe javanica
AATTCATATCTTGCAGGTATCTACTGATATATGCGCACATTAATCAACTTTAGCCAATGGGTGAGTGTCATATAGTGAATTTAATATGGTCTGTTTGAATTATTTTTTTCATATGGTGAGAACCCCAGATTTAATTTTTAACCTTTTTATATTTATTTAATAGAGCATTCAACTTGATCTGCACAATAGAGTCATACAGAATATAATGCAGAGGAACATGAAAAGTGGAATGAGGTAGCAAGTTGTAGAGCTTAAAAGTTGTTTCCATCAAGTCAGTGGAGATGCCCACCAATATCTTTCCACCAATATTGCATAACAGGGGGACTAAACCAAAATACTGTCGATTTATTAGTGCTGATAATAATGCAATTTGCATATCGAAATAAAGATTGATTAGTTACCTATCATCTATTTGGCCATCAATTATATATGTTTCGATGGAGATTCGGTCGTTAATATATTTCTTTTAAGTGTGCGTGTATATGATGTGTTGCAGAATCAAATTTTTTGCTTGTGTAATAAAACTAACCTTAAATTTGGAGTGTGATGAATTTGACGTTTTCCAGTATACAAGGATTGTTGTGGTTCCAACTCATAGAGTTCAGATAAATTTCTTGGAAGCTCATAGTTTCTCTTTGCAAATGCAGTAGTGAAAACTCGAATCAAATCTCCGGTAGGACTATTACCATTTCTTAATTTGTGCCTGTATACTGGAGTGCCCGCATAGAATATAATCAGGGAAACTAGAAGACCAATTGTTGGAATGCCATACCCCAATCCCCATCCACAATTTTCTTGTATGTATACGAGGCCAACTGTGGCAAATAATGCCCCGGTAAAAGAACTAAACAACCACCAAAGGAAAAAAGAGTCCTTGAGCCTCTTCTCCTTAGAATCAAAATCATCAAATTGATCTGCACCAAATGTTGATATGTTTGGCTTTGTTCCGCCAGCCCCGAGAGCAATAATGTATAAAGATGAGTAGAAGAATATAGTCTGCATAGTAGTAGCCTTGCTGCAAACTCCATTTTCACAACTCGGTTTTAAAGATTTGAGTGAAACTGCAGCTGTAAGTAATCCCATCCCCTGCACATACAATAACTTGGTAGATAATTAGTACATAACACATGATAATGAAGTTAAATTTAATAACTTTTATTATGCATTAACCAAAAATGTTCAATTTATATAAGTCGTATAAATTTAAATACTCGTGCACAGATACATGCCTCCACCGAAATTTGAATCATCAACCCCTTATGACCAAGAGACCTTGTCGATACTCGAATAGTGTTTAAATTAGATAATGATGAGGGGGAAGTTATAGCATACCAAGACATAAATGAGAGATGAAATGGTGAAGGTCCAGAATCGACCCAAGTAGGAATCAGCTATGTAAGCACCCAGGATTGGAGTAAACCAAACTGCTCCGAACCAGTTATTAACATTTCTAACAGATGTAACTGTGTCTTCATGAAGTTGTGTTGTCAAGTACACCACCAGATTAGATGCTATTGCATTGAATGCCATCCTCTCAAATACTTCGTACCCTGTGTAATTTTACCTTTGTCATGAGTAAAATAAACTTTACAATATCAACAAAAATGAAGTCTCATAGTAAAGAAGATTATACCAAGAAGAAAAGCACAAGCTTTCCATTTGCCACTGGTAGCAGCAAGAGCAGGATGGCCGTGGATATTAACAGTGCCATCATTGGTGAAAACCTTGTCTTGTATTTCCATTGGCTAGCTCTTGCTTCACTGTACATATAATTTGTCTTATATATGTGCATGCACATGTATATTTACAAGAGGGATGATTATACCAGAGTAATATCAATACATTAGAGATTATTATTATATAGAGAGTGGAACTGATGCTAGAGGGGATCATGGGATACAATTTATAAATTAAATAAGGCCCCTTTGTTATTGCTCCTGGATAGTAAACATTTTTTTGTTAAAAAATATAGTAAAAGCAATTTTTTGTTAGAAAACAGATAAAAAAATGTTTTGTAAAATTTAAATGTAATTTTCTGAAAAAATACCCTTAATCTAAAAACTATTTTTAGAGAAAGTAGATTTCATACTTTTACAAAAAGTTATTTTTCAACTTTTACATATATATTATTATTTTATATCATATTTTAAAATATACTTAAATAAAAAGATATTATCAAACAATTTTTGAATAACACTTTTTCTCCTATCATAACAATTTTTAAAACACCCCAATCATAAATGTTCCATGACAGCCGGTGTAGTTGGCAATTTTTTTCCTTTTCAGATAATTATATGTAGTTGACAAATGTAAATCACTTTGTAGATGATAAAAACTAGGGCTGCAAATGAACAGAGTCGAGCCGAGTTTTGCCCGAGCCGAGTCGAGTTTGACTTTTTTTTTAAACGAACCGAACCGAGCCGAGTTTGACTTTTTTTTAAAACGAACCGAGTCGAGCCGAGTTTTCTAATAAACGAGTCGAACACGAGTTGTTCGCGAACAAATCGCGAAAAATAAAAAATTAATTTGGTTGAAAATTCTAGTNATCATAACAATTTTTGAAACAACCCAATCATAAATGTTCCATGACAGCCGGTGTAGTTGGCAATTTTTTTTCCTTTTCAGATAATTATATGTAGTTGACAAATGTAACTCACTTTGTAGTTGATAAAAACAAAGACTCATCTATACATTGAATAATTTATTTTACTTTTTAATTATAAAATAAATACTACTCTATTTCATTTATTTCTTATATAATACGAGTATATTGAATATAAAATAAAAAAATATTATCTTTTATAGTACGAGTATATTGACCTAAATATTGAATAAAAACAATATTATTTTATTTTTATTTTACAACTAACCTTGTATCTATCGCTTGATATTCAAGAAGGCTGACCGTATATAAAATTAATCAATATTATATTGATCCAAAACATTAAACTAATTTATAAATAGTGTTGAGTATAATACATATATTTATTTGCATAATACTTTTATTTACACAGAAAACACAGAAAATTACACAGAAAACACAGAAAACAGAGGAAGGGTTACTGGTTATTTCGTTCACTGTTAAACCGCCTAACTGATTAATCACACACTTAGCGTGTCCACGATTACGAATTCCGATTCGCTAGCTTTCTCTCTTGATATATCTGTGTAGCTAGGATTAGTAGCTCAAATCAAACCAAAATTCTGGAGAAAGAAGGGCCAATATTCAGAGACATATCACAAATAGAATCTGAATCATATATATGTTGACAGATCGATTGAAACATGATATGCGTGCCTTGAGAACCCTGTCTAAACTCTTTTCTTATGTTCTTTTAACAAGAATGTATTAATATTCAGAAAAAATATGAAGAAAAGAACCTTAATTTTATTGAACATTAGTAATNGGAAAAAATATGAAGAGAAGAACCTTAATTTTATTGAACATTAGTAATTAAACCATAATCTAATCAATCTAAACAGAGGAACTCTAAGGTACTAAGCTTAATTAATTAAGTCTTCTCTTTCATTTCAACACATACCTCTAGACCTTCCCTAGATTCCCTTTTGTATATATATTTGCTAGCTACCCACACAAAAGCTCCTAAATTTATAGTAGATAAAACCAAAAGAAAACCATAATAGTAATCTAAGTGAGAATCATTTACATTATTTCCAATCCAACTCTTTCCCCCATTGCTTCCTGTAACTTTATCAACCATTGTCACCAGAAAGCTATTCAAGAAGTTCCCAGCTCCTAATGCGCTTGTGAAGAATGCAGTCCCAAGACTTTGCATATCTACTGGTGATTGATCATAGAAGAACTCTATCAAACCAACAGCATTAAACACATCTCCAACTCCTAACAAAACATATTGAGGCATCAGCCAAAATATGCTCATAGGCACCATGTCTTTAGGCCCCAATATATGGTGCATTTTAATCCTATGTATTCGTTTAGCCTCCACGAAATACGAAACTCCAATGGCTACAATTTGAAATATGAATCCGATGCCAAGCCTCTGAAGAAGAGTAATTCCTTGCGGATGGCCAGTTCGTTTTTGCATGAAGGGGACGAAAATTTTGTCGTATATCGGCATGGAGACTAGCATTGAGATTGTTACAAAGCTCCCGAGGGATGCTGCTGGTATTTGGAAGTTAGAGCTGCCCACGTGTCGATCTAAAGTTGTACCTTGCTTGATGAAGAGAGTATTGATTTGTGCCCAAATGGTGCACGGAATTAGTGTTGCTATCCATATTATGATCATTCTTAACACAATTTTAGCTCCTTCCACTTCAGTAACAGTGCATGGTGGCCTTGTACCACCATTATTAATGTCCTCATCCTTGTGGATTGCAGCTTTGTCTAGGAACCTAGATTCAAGAACTATATGCAAATTTATTTGTCTACATGAAATAAGTTTACTCTACTACGTTAATCATGCATACTACTCTAAGTTCTCTTAAAAAAAGAATTATTGAACTTTGAACAATTCATATCTTGCAAGTATCTAATATCATAAGAGCATATTGATTAACTTTAGTTAATGGGTGAGTGTGTGTAATAATTTGGTACGTTTGAATAAAGTTTTTGATTGGGCCAGAAGACCAACTTTTATCTTTTCTTAATTAGTAGGACACTCGGCTCCATCTGCATATTTATCTGCCGAGAGAACAACTGATATTTTACATTTTTTAAAATAGTGTATATCTTATTTATTTGTATTACATTGTTTAACATAAAAAATGGAATATGAAGTAGAGGTCAGAAGTTGTTCCCATTAAGTCAGTGGAGATGCCCACCAAAATCTTTAATTCCCCCAATACAGAACAGGTATACGACTAAACCGAAAGACTTGCGATTAATAATTACCAATCCTATATTCCCAAACATGATGGATTATTAATGATTGTGATTTTGATCTGACTTGCTAACATGGACACACGTATAGTACACTTATCTTATTATAATGCGCTTGTACAGGGAACTTTTAGGACTAATTGTACATTTTATGTTGGACAGATTTTTCTGTCAAATTGTTGATTGATTTGTCCAAACAAATTTGAGGGCTCTTAATTAGCATATGCAATTATATGCATGCACTATCTACCAATGATGGAGCTAGCTAGGCTCCTAATCGATCTGTAGTTTCATTGATCCTGATCGTCTGCAGAATATTTTCTTAATTAGTTAGATAAAATGTGCATGGAATAACAGGAATATAAAAAGTGTGTGTATTTATGTGCAGTCTTGCAGAATCCAAAATATGTGAACATAAATATCACTACTTAATGCTAATTATCGAAAAAATGATCTGATTGTTAAGTATCGTAAATAGCTACAAGTAATTACCTGAAATTAGGAGTGTGATAAATTTGACGTTTTCCAGTATTCAAGTACTGTTGCGGTTCCAACTCATGCAATCCAGATAAATTTCTAGGGAGCTCATACTTCCTCTTCGCAAATGCAGTAATGAAAACTCGAATCAAATCTCCAGTAGGACTATTACCGTTTCTCAGTTTGTGCCTGTATAATGGGGTGCCTACATAGAATATGGTGAGGGAAACTATAAGACCAATTGTTGGAATGCCATACCCTAATCCCCATCCACAGTTTTCTTGTATGTATACAAGGCCAACCGTGGCGAATAACGCCCCGGTAAAAGAGCTAAACAACCACCAATTAAAGAATGAGTCCTTGAGCCTCTTCTCCTTCGAATCAAAATCATCAAATTGATCTGCACCAAATGTTGATATGTTTGGCTTTGTTCCCCCAGCCCCGAGAGCAATAATGTATAAAGATGAGTAGAAGAATATAGTCTGCATAGTAGTAGCCTTCCTGCAAACTCCATTTTCACAACTTGGCTTCAAAGATTTGATCGAAACTGCAGCTGTAAGTAATCCCATCCCCTGCATATACAATCACTTGGTAGATAATTAGTACATAACACAAGATAGTAAAGTTGAAATTAAAACTTTTTAGAAATGACAATCAGTTTTGTGATTCTATTGATTGATCGACATGAATTAATTAGTGACACATAATCGGTTCATATTATGCGTCTGGTTTTGACTATTAGCAATTTTGACCATTAATTAAAAAAATAATTAATTATTTTAGAAAACTGAAAATTAGATATTAAAATAGATTAGATATATTTTTTAATAAAATAAGTTTTTAAAATTTTCTTAATGAGAAAAGGGAATCTAAGATAAATCTTAGGTAATTTTCTAAGATCCTAGTATAAAATAATAGTATATTAATAAAATTTTAAATGAATCCTGATTTTACAAAAATACTCCTACCATGTTGGCATATAAAATCATATGTATTTTAGGTATCTTACTTAAGATATATCTTATGCTCCCAAATCCCTTTCTTAATTATATAATATGTGTAATTTGTGGTTAAAATCTGGTCAATTTGACTACTTAGTAGTCAAAATAAGACATATAATATGAGATGTAGGGAGTACTTGTTAAATTATCGGGCGTTCTTCCTAAATTCTCAATCTTTAAGGCTAGGACAGAGCATTCAGTCGGTTCGGTCCAACACCGGACTGAACCGAATAGACCGAGAATCAAATAGTTAATATTTTTGGAACCGAACCGAAATATTTCGGTCCGTTCGGTTCGGTCCATATTTTTTTAAAAAAAATTAAAAATTAAAAAGGTGAATTTTTAAGAGAATATGAATACAAATATATAAATAAATTTAAATAGATTCATATTTAGGCCAAATAATAAATCAATAATATAAAAATTAATGTAAAATTGCATTTATCGAACATATATTATATATATAATAAAAATAAATCATATATAATTTGATCTATTCGGTCCGAACCGAATTTTTTTATTACGGACCGGACCGAACCGAATCCAAAATTTCAGAAAAAATAGAACTGAACCGAAATTACTTTATTCGGTTAGATAATTTGGATGTTTAAGTTACCCGTTGTTTTAGAATTTAACATGTTAGAAGTAAACTTGACAAATTTTATATTAAAATTAACAATACTACAAAAAAATTCATTGCATATTAAGCAAAAATGTCATTGACCTCGGTTTAGGAAAGGCAATGTGGACCGGGCCAAGAAAGAGATCCAAGCATCCTACTAGGGCCAAGAGGCGAGTTGGCTAAGCTGACCAAACTAGCTAGTTATGTACAAGTGGCCCAGCCATCACAGTGCCCTCCTAATCATGCCAACTAATCATGCATACGAGCCTTAAATATTTGCATTGAACACAGGGAATAAGGCTCAGTAACTCTTATATTTATAGAGGGGACATTTGTACATGCAATTCTTTCAACTAGACGTCTGCACACATTCAATACGCAAGGCTCGATCAGTAACGTCTCTGGGGGATATATATGGTCCAATGTATTTTGAGTACACTCGTTCAGTACATGTCAACTCTAAGATACACTCAATCATTTGCACTCGATCACTTCCAGTACTAGAGCGTAAGTTTATACCACTATCATTTTTGCAACTGACGAAGAGCTCGTAGTCATTTAAATGATTTTTGGTGCTCGGACTACTGACGACAAATTTTTGTTGTCTATGATAAGATCACCACAATCAAAAACAAAATATTATAAATAAAACCATTTGTAAAATTCGAACAAAGTTATATTATCGTTTCAACATGCAAGAATTTCAACGGGGGCCGGTCATATATAATGTCGGTCATATTTAACCGGTCAAATTTACACTTGTTTTCTTGTAGTGCAATTTCGCAAGGTAAATTATATAGTAGGCAGCAGTACTTATTACATGGTCTAAATTATTCATGTTTAAAAGCATCATGCATTTTTTTTTAAAAAAAAAGCATCATGCATTTTTTTTTTAAAAAAAAAAGCATCATGCATTGATCCTTCAGGAAGTAGGGTATAGTAAAATAAAGTTTGTCCTATATGCGCTATTAATGGACACTAGTGGTGACTGGCGAGCACTGAATTAATAGGCCATCCAGAATCAAATTATGCTCATGATCATCCTAAGAATAAGCTAGCTAGGTTGAAAGAGGATAGCAATAAAACTTGCTAATTTAACACACTATTGATGCATAAACCACATAAATTTAAACACTCACGCACACTTGCATGTCTCCACTAAAACTTGAACCCTCCCGACTCTTATAATGATCAAGAGAGGATCAGAGAGGGGTTAGTAATACTAAGATACGCGCTGTTTAAATTAGAAAACGATGAGCGGAGATTTATAACATACCAAGACATAAACGAGAGATGAAATAGTGAAGGTCCAGAATCGACCCAAGTAGGAATCGGCTATGTAAGCGCCCAGGATTGGAGTAATCCAAACTGATCCGGACCAGTTATTAACATTTCTAACAGATGTCACCGTGTCTTCATGTAGTTGTGTGGTCAAGTACACCACCAGATTAGATGCTACCCCATAGAATGCCATCCTTTCAAATGCTTCGTACCCTGTGTACGTAATTTTAACTTAAATCATTAAATTAATTGCGCTTTACAGTTAAAATAAAACAGAATCTACCGAAATAAATTATTTCTCCATACAGAAACTAATACTACATGGAACAGGCATGTAATCATAATTTTCTTTATAAGAAAATCAAGTTGTACCTACATATATTTGTCTTGTGTGTATCCGTTATATATGTACATATATATTCTTAAATATTTAACAATATATAGAGATGATCGAGGATGCATAAATATAAAAATACCAAGAAGAAAAGCACAAGCTTTCCATTTGCCACTGGTGGCAGCAAGAGCAGGATGGCCGTGAATATTGACAGTGCCATCATTAGTGAAAACCTTATCTTCTTCCATTGGCTAGCTATTGCTCTACTATATATACAACTTGTGTGTTTATATATATATATTATATATGAATGGGAGGATTGACAAAGCAATATCAATATATTAGAGATTATTTATTATATGGTAGGGTTAAGTTGTAATGAGATCACTATTATTAAATTGAGAATTCTCAAAACTTGATATTAATATATTATTGTTCTACAAAACTGATTTTCTTAAATAAAAAAAATCTTTGATCATTGATAATTAAATTACTGGTGATCATGAGATTACTAGCATATATAACTAATAAATAAAAGTTGGCTTAAATGAATACTACTTTTTAATATTAATGTTGTACATGCAATACATATATGGTGGTGTGGCTGTCTCTGATTAAAAAGTGATTTACATTAAATTTTTTCCTTCAATTCTTTAAAATACAGTAATGCTAGAAACTTTGAATATTGTCCCAATTTTTTTCTCAAATGACGTGACACCACATATCACTTATTTTAATCCGTGGGCGTGGGATGAGACAATTTTTTTGGGGTCTTTTGCATTTTTCTTAAAATTATTGTTGATATAACTCCTGATCTCGTGTATATTACCGCCTGTGATTTTTCCCAGACATAATTATTTTGTAGAGTGAAATACGTATCAGGGTTAGCTGGATAGCCAGTGTAGTTGGCCACTTTGTAGATAAGTTGTAGTTGGCAAATTTAAGACCACAATTTCGGACATTATAGTTAATTAATTAACTAATTAAAGTCTCATCTGTATTTTGCAAGTTATAATTGCATTCATCAATATTTTTAGCTTTATTAGAAATGTGTTTGATAAAAACATCTAACTATTTAATTAATTTTGTATTATATTTAAATCATCTATACTCTTTATTAATAAACAAAACCTCTTTTGGTAATCAAATTTGGTACTCCAAAATTTGGGTTCATCCCTATAATTCTATTTTTATTTAATTATTTGCATTCTACTGTTATATCTCTATTTAAATTTCTCTATTTATTTTCATCTCTATTTAAATTCTTTCTCCAATCATACTTCTATTTAAATTCTATTTATTCACATTTATTATATCTCTATTTAAATTTCTCTATTTATTTCCACACTACAGTTTTATCTCTATTTAATTTTTTTCTCCAATCCTACTTCTATTTAAATTCTATTTATTCACATTCTACTATTATATCACTATTTAAAATTTATTTTTTATTTTCTGATACAGTTTTATCTCTACTTAAATTCTTCTATTTAAGTTCTATTTATTCGCATTCTACTATTATATCACTATTTAAAATTTTATTTTAATTTTCATCATACAGTTTTATCTTCTACTTAAATTCTATTTGATTTCATTTTTTTATATTATCTCTGTTTGCCCAGATAAGTAAACTATTACAGAAGGAGAGTTGAATGTAATAGTACCAGTAAATTGATTAAGAACACAAGTATGTAAAAGATGAATATTGTTATGTATTAAAGATAATGAACATGCTTAGATTCTAATTTCTTTTGTTGAGCAGTTGCCTTTTTCTGAATTGGACCTTTCTTCACATATCTTCTCTTTTTCTGGACTTGAGCACTGTCAGTACCAGATTTCTTCAATTCAGCTTCGACAGCAACTGGATCTAATCCTGGATTTTCCTCTTCAAATAGCTTCATTGCCAGTTCTGCATCTTTCAAATTTTGTTCTTTAATTTTCTTAGACTTCTCTTCTTCTTCAAGCCTCTTTGCTAGTTCTAAATCAGCTTCTATCAGAGTTTGCTGTTTATCAGAGATTAACTGTTTGTCAAAGTTTACTGTCATCAGAGTTTGAGTGGTTGAAGTTTGACCAATCAGAGTTTGCTGCTTCGGAGTTTGTTTTCCCTCCTTATGACTCCCTTGATCTTCATCATCAAGTATGTCAAGTTGGTGTGTAGTGTCCTCCTTGCATTTGTCTGAACCCTTCTCCCCCTTTTTGATATCACTCCATTTCTTTACAGTAAGAATTTCAACTATTGTATGTAGCATTCCCTGCATAGAACTGACAGTAGAAGAAAAATTATTAACTTTTGCTTCCAATGCATCCTGTTTTGCTGAGACAGTTTTGAGTTTTAATTCCAGAGAATGTTGTGATGCTGTAACAACAAATTGAACAGAAGTAGAGTTTTTTGTAATTGAATCCTTGAGTTCACCAATTTCACTGTGAAGTCCTTTGGATAACACAGTAGTAGCTTTCAAGATTGACTTCATCTCAACAGAGTTTATATCATTATCAGCTTTACTTATCAATTCATGAACATGTGGCCAATAGATGACTTCATTTGAGTATTTCCATGAACTATCCCAAACTTTTTGTCTATGAGAATTTATCAATACATCTTGAGATGGTTCTGCCTTAGAAGTGAAATCTCTCTTTACTCCTTCAGCATCTAGAGCAGCTTCAATTTCTCCTTTGAGTTGCTCCACCACCAGGTAATCAGGATACTCCATTCTCAATCTTTCATGTGCATCATGAGAATTTACTGACCATTTCTTGGTATTATACCTTTGTGTGTAGGGGATTGACAGATCTGTAACTTCTTCATCAATAAAAATAGGCTCTTCAGAGTCTGTGTCCTCCCCATCAGAGTTTATGGCTTTCTCAGAGTTTACCAAAAGATCAAAGTTTGCAACAGATAAACTCTGAGTACCTCCAGAATATATGGAACATCCTAAGTCACTCTTATTTTTTTTAAGTAATCTCATTACTTCTCACATCACACATATCATAACTTTTAAGAGTTAGATTTTTCTCACTAGAAGTAGCTAACTTCTTTCTCAATTATACCTCACCTTTTGCCAGATCTTGTGTATGCCTCTCATTAATTCTATTTTTCACACATTTTACCTCAGACTCACTAGAAAGGCTCAACACACAATGTCCTACAGAAATAAGAGGTGGCTGAGAAAGGTTGACTGTAGTTACATGATTAGGGGTACCCTTTTCACGACTGTTCATGATCATTCTAGCAGTTAAAATAGGAAAGGTAAAATCTGAACTTAAACTATCAGAGAATGCATATTCTGAAGAAAAGTCAGAGTTTATACCTTGAGTTGTGGATGTGGATGTGGTCTCCATTGGTTGTGCAGATATTGGTTGTACCATGAGAGCATCAGAGATTTCTAGTAGAGCTTCATCAGAGTTTGTATGTCCAACATTAGAGTCTTGGTCTGCAATCATAAAGTGGATGATTGGTTCTTGTGTGACCTGAGTTATATCTTTAGCTGCTTCACCACTTTGAGGTGGCGGTTCTTATGGGTTTGACTCTGCCATAGATTGGCCTTCAGCATCAGCAACAACAAGGTTTTCTAGAATAGGTAGAGTGCTTGCATCCAAACTTTGATTGGATGGTTCTTGTGTGGCTGGGGCCTTAACAACTTCTTCAACCCTTTGAGCTGAAGGTTCTTGTGGGTTGTACCCCTGATCCAAGCTGGCTTCATATGCTTGAATTGTGGCTGCTGTTGAACTTTGATCAACAGGTTCTTGTGTGCCTGACCATGTAGAGATTGCTATCTCACTTTGAGAGATAGGTTCTTGTGTATCATGGCCAAAAGTGACAGACTTCCTCTTTTTTCTTGAAAATTATTTTGAACTTGGAGAGGCAGATGATGCATGCTTCTTAGCTTCCATATCTTTTCTTACTTGTTCTGCCAACTCCCTAACCCTTTCATAAGAAATCTCCTTAATAATTTTCTCAAGTGAGTTTGTAGGAAAATCAGATATTGCAACAGGAACAACTTCCTCTGGAATGACATATGGCCCATTTTTCAAATAATTGTGTTGTCACTCATGTTTAGCCTTGAGCCAAAGATCATTTAGATTCCCCAAATTTTTCCTGCAGACTGTCTTGTCAACAATAGCCCCCCGTTTAATACGTTCATGGTTATAATGAGCAACATTTATCCACCAATCAGTTTTTGACTTGATATATCGAAGAATCCTGTTTTCAATTGGAACTGGTAATCCAGATTCCTTTCAATGAATATTTGCCTTCCAGCAACACCATGCTTCAACAGAATTTGTCAAGATATCAGAGGTTGGCTCAAAGTTTAGAATGTCTTCAGAGTTTAAATCTTGAGATTTTTGCTGATCAGATATTAGGACATCAGAGTTTATTGCTGCATCAGAGTTTAGTCCTTCAGTGTTTACAGCCTTGACTAATCTTCTCCTCTGCTTCTTCACCTCAAGCATTGGATTTACTGTGAATGGCTTCATAAAAGGTGCATGAGGTATCTCAGAAGCCTGTTCATCAGTCTTTATCTTAGCAAAAACCAACTCTTCATCAAAATCTGAATTTTCATCAATTAATTTTCTCTTTTTAGGAGAAGATTCATTCGTTGCCTTCCCCTTCCTTTTGCTTATGCCCTGTTGAGAGGTGTGTTTTACAACTACAACCTTTTGGGAGACTGTAGAGGTTCGCAAAAGTGTTTGGGTGCAAGTGTTTGGAGGGTGGTCTGGGTTTGAATCAGAGGGTGCTAAACTCTGATCCATAGCCACAGAGAGAAATTCTCTTCCATACATAGTAGGCATTCTCTAATTTAATAGAAGCCTGACCCATGTGGGATAGTAGAGAGGAGAAAGATTACCTTTCTTAGCATCATTCCTAGCTAGGTCAGCAAAAATTCTTTTATTCATACAAAAACTAGCTAAACTCTGATCAGTCTCAAAATTTACATCAGGTAACAAAGGTTAAAAATTAACTGAAGAAATCTAACAAAATATATAGTATGAGCATCATCATTTATTTTGCTAGTCAGCTGTCTAATAATTAAACAAGGAAAATTAAAATTGAGATTATGGGTCAGAGAATACCCAATCTGTTGTGATAGTTGTGGGATTACATCAAAATTCGTGCACTTTCTTGTGAAGGCCCTTGTAATATAATTGAAGAAGAAACTCTATTCTCTTCGAAAATGAGGTCTTGTTAGGCTCCCCAACTTTGATAGGCTTCCTCCATAGCCTATAGACCCGAAAAATTCTTTAATATGTTCATCTTCCACCATATCATCATACGCAGCCACTTCTGGAAGATGAAGGGCTTGTCAAACTACAACTGGTGTTATCAAGTGCTTTTCATTGCAGTTGAACGTGATGATTGGTTCTTCATCATCACCTGCATTGTTAAACTTTGCAGACAACCAAATTCTTATCAAGGATTGAGCAGAGAAGTTTACAGGTTCTTGCAAAGCATAACCTACGTAAATTTATCTTAAGGAATCTTGAATGACATGATAATCCTCAGGTGCATCAGATTTGTTTAACAGAGCAATATAGTTGGTGGCAACAAAAGTGAAGTTTTGGAAGGTTTGTCCTTTGGATGCCATTGAAACAACAAGGATTTGCAGATTTGAACAGTTATGGTTTATGTGAAACGAGAGAGGAAAAGAAGAATAATAGATAAAAATGAATAATCTCAAAAAGAAAATGAGAAATAAACTGTGCCTCTTCGTTTGCATATAACCTGTAGTGGGACACGTGGCAAAAACTGATTTGAAGAGCAATTATTAGCACAAGTCTCAAAATACAACAAGTGTTTATATATCTGTGTAAGTATAGGAACCGTCATTCGTGAGATACACGCGCCTTATTTCAAGTCCAATCAGAGAATGATAATTATGATGTCACAAATATGAAATATGATATCATAATTGTAATATCAGATTTTACCACTTAAATAGAGTTTATCAAGCAAGAAATCAGAGTTTATATGAGTTAGAGTTTATCAGATACTCTGATAGAGTTTACCATAAATACTGATAACTTGTGATCAAAGATTAGATGCTACAATTATTAGAGTTTACTCCATTTTTCATCAGAGTTTACCACATACTCTAACATATATTCTGATTATCTGAAATTTGCCAAGTCAAGTTGAGCCACTTGTCACCATCCTTAATTCAGAAACCAGTCTATTAAATGTTGCTCCAGGCAGAGGCTTGGTGAATATATATGCTATTTGTTGATCTGTGGGAACAAAATGTAATTCAATTATGTCTTCCATAACATGTTTCCTTATGAAATGATATCTGATATTGATATGCTTTGTTAGAGAATGTTGAACTGGATTTCCTGTCATTGTAATAGCACTTTGATTATCACAATAAATAGGAATTTTAGAAAAGTTCAAACCATAATCCAACAGTTGATTTTTCATCCATAAAATATGTGCACAACAGCTTCCTGCAGCTATATATTCAGCCTCTGTTGTTGATGTTGAGATTGAATTCTACTTCTTCCAAAAACATGACACAAGTCTTCCACCTAAAAATTGACAACTGTCACTTGTACTTTTTCTGTTAATTTTGTATCCTGCAAAGTCATCATCTGAATAGCCAATTAATTTAAAATCAGACTCTCTACAATATCATAAGCCAAGATTAATAGTGCCCTTGAGATATCTGAAAATCCTATTCACAGCTATCAAATGAGGTGCCCTTGGATCTGCTTGAAATCTAGCACAAAGACATGTGGCAAACATAATGTCTGGTCTACTTGTAGTCAAATAAAGAAGAGAACCAATCATTCCTCTGTATGCTGTAATATCAACAGGTTCTCCAGTGTCTTGATCAAGCTTTGTTGCAGTAGCCATAGGAGTAATAGCAGATGCAGAGTCTCGTATTTGAAACTTTGTGAGTAGATTCTTTGTATATTTAGACTGATTAATGAAAATACCTTCCTCAGTCTGTTTTACTTGTAATCCTGGAAAATAACTCAATTCTCCCATCACGCTCATTTGATACCTGGACTGTATTAACTTTGAAAATCTTTCACAGAGCTTCTCATTAGTGGAACCAAATATAATATCATCAACATATATTTGTACCAATAATAAATCCTTACCTTGAGTTCTATAAAACAATGTTTTATCAATAGTACCTCTAGTGAAACCACTTTCAAGTAAAAATAGAGCTAAAGTTTCATACCAAGCCCTTGGTGCTTGTTTGAGTCCATATAAGGCTTTATCCAGTCTGTAGACATGATTTGGATATTTTGGATTGACAAAGCCAGGTGGTTGCTCAACATAGACTTCTTCTTCAAGTTCACCATTTAAAAATGCACTTTTAACATCCATCTGGTAGACCTTGAATTTCTTATATGCAGCGTAAGCAAGAAAAATTCTGATTGCTTCGAGTCTAGCTACATGTGCATAGGTTTCATCATAATCAATGCCTTTCTGTTGAGAATATCCTTTGACTACCAGTCTTGCCTTGTTTCTTGTAATGATTCCATCAAAATCTGTTTTGTTCCTGAATACCCATTTTGTGCCAACAATAGATATGTTCTTTGGTCTTGGAACTAGAGTTCAAACTTCATTCCTTTCAAACTCATTCAGTTCCTCTTGCATTGCAGTCACCCAATCTGCATCCTTCAAAGCATCTTCAATCTTCTTTGATTCTGTTTGTGAAAGAAAACTATGAAATAGACATTCATTCTGAGTAGCTTTTCTTGTCTTTACTCCACTTTCTAGATCACCAATAATTAAATCAGGTGTGTTATCTTTTGTCCACTTTCTTGGATGTGGAAGATTTCTAGAACTTGATGCTCCCCCATAATTTGTGCATTCATAGAATGATTCTTCTATAAATGATGATCATCCCCCTGAAGATGTACTTCTATCAATGTTTGATGTCTCAGAGTTTGAATTATCAGAGATTGAGGTATCAGTGTTTGTAGTCTCAGAGTTTGATGGATCAGAGTTTAGGGGTTCAGAGTTTGGGTTGTTCAGAGTTTGGTCAGACTCTGATATTTCTATAAATGTATTTTGATATTCAATGTCAGTATTTGATTGATGTTGCTCCCCCTCAACATGTCATAATCTTCAATTTCTATTTCAATCATTTCTGAACCAGAGTTAAGAGAATCAGAGTTTACCTCACCAGAGTTTGGTTGAACAGAGTTTATTTCATCAGAGATTGGTTCACCAGAATTTGACTCATCAGAGTTTGGTTCACCAGAGTTTATTCTCTACAGTTCATTCTCAAATCTCAGATTTTCATGTGCATCCTTATCATGTAATCCAGCTATTTTCCCTTCATCAAAAGAGACATTAATTGATACCATGACTATCCTTGTCCTTAGGTTGAATACTTTGAATACCCTTGAAGAGATTTTAGAAGTTGTTGCATATCCAACAAAAATTCCTTCATCTGATTTAAGTTCAAACTTCTTCAATTGCTCAGGATGTGTTTTGAGAATAAAACACTTGCTTCCAAAGATATGAAAGTACTTGACATTTGGCTTTCTTCCCTTCAAAGATTCATATGGAGTTATTCCATATTTGTTTATTAAGGAACAACTTTGAGTAATGCATGCAGTGTTCACAGCTTCTGCCAAAAAGTAAGTAGGTAGCTTTGCTCCTTCTAGCATTGTTCTGGCAGCTTCTATTAGTGTTCTGTTCTTTCTTTCAACTACATTTTGTTGAGGTGTACCAGGTGCTGAGAATTGTTGAATAATACATTTTATTGAGCAGAATTCCTCCATTGCAGAGTTTTTAAACTCTGTTCCATTGTCACTCCTTAGATTCTTCACCTTGTGTGTTGATCCATTCTCAATCATTGCAATATGTTCAAAAATTATCTCTACAGTTTCATCCTTCTTATGCAAAAAGTACACTCAGGTAAATCTAGTGAAATCATCAACTATCACCAGAGTATATTTCTTCTTTCCAATGGACATAATGTTAACAGGATCAAATAAATCAAGATGCAATAGNTTCATCCTTCTTATGCAAAAAGTACACTCAGGTAAATCTAGTGAAATCATCAACTATCACCAGAGTATATTTCTTCTTTCCAATGGACATAATGTTGACAGGACCAAATAAATCAAGATGCAATAGATGGAAAAGTTGATCAATTGAATTTTCAGTTTTGCTCTTGAAAGATGTATTTTTTTTGTTTGGCCTTCTGACATGAATCACAAAGTCCATCAGGATGAAATTAAACTTTTAAGAGACCTCTAACTAGATCCTTTTTCATTAATTCATTTATGTTTCCAAAATTCAAATGACACAGCTTTTTGTGCCAAGTCCAGCTTTTCAAGGATGATGCTTTTCCAAGTAGGCAAGTCAAGGGACCATCGGAATAAACATTCAAGCTAGCTTCAAATAAATTTTATATCTGTGTCCAATAAGAACTACTTTCCCATTTTTCTTGCTTTTTACTTCACAATGAGTTCCATGAAATTTTACAGAATAACCTCTATCTGTCATTTGACTCACACTTAGCAGATTATGCTTGAGTCCTTCAACCAGAGCTACACTTTCAATGATGACATTTCCAATCACAATATTGCCATATCCCAGTGTTCTTACTATGTTGCCATCTTAATAAGATAATGATGGGTCAGCCTTCTCCTCAAACTTTAAAAGCATGGATTTATTTCAAGTCATATGAGCAGAACATCCACTATCAATCACTAGGATGTTTTTCTTGTTTCCCTGCAATCAGTAAATGCAACTTAATTAGTAGGTTTGGGGACCCAAACTAGTTTGGGTCCTTTCTTTGAAAACTTGTTAACTTTTACAGCAGAAGCACTTTTAACAGAGTATGTGTTAACAGAGTTTATATGAACAGAGTTTGCATTCATAGAGTTTATACTGTCAGAGTTTACACTCCTTTTATCAGACTTTATCACATATATTTGCTTGACAGTATGTTTTGGAGAAATATTTATTTGAGGCTATGGTTCATAAAAACTGTAATACAAATTATGATATTCTTTGCAAGTATAAATTGAATGACTCATACTACCACAATGAAAACAGGGATTATATCTAGTTTGTTTTCTAGCCTCAAAACTAGGTCTTTCAAGTTCCTTCTTTTTCTTTTGTTTGCAGTCAATAACAAAATGATTTGAATTACCACAAGTAAAACATGTTTTCCTAGAAGCATCAGGAATATTCATATAGTTAGTCTCCTTAGTAATTCCTACTTTGCCATTCCTATTTTTTTAGTATTTTTAGGTTTATCTTTATTGGTGACTGCTTTCAACTTTTCTTTAAGTTGCTTCTGAGAAATTAACCCCATATTCACCTTTTTAGTTTCTGACACACTATTGTTTTTAGAGTATTTATTAGAAGTTTTCTTGTCATTATTAGCTCTAACAAATTTCACAGGTTTATTCAATATTCCTTTTATGTGAGATTTAGTGTGTGTATCTTTGTCTGATTCATAGCCTAAAGCAGAAGTCTAATTCTTATTAGTCAGCATTTGTTGGACTCTCTTTCCAGAGTTTGTCCAAACTCTGATGATTTCTTTTTCTTTTACTATTTCTGATTTTAGGTATTCAACTTGAATTTCTAATTGTGTTTGCATGTGAATAGCACTGTCAAAGTCCTTCTTGATTTTTAATATATCAGAGTTTTCAGATTCAAGCATGTTATTCATAGCAGTTAGAGTTTGTATCTCAGATTTTAATCTCTCATTTTCTAGAGTCTGTGATTTAAAAGTAACATGCAAAGATCTAAGAAAAGACTTCAGTTCACAGATATTATCAGCTTGAAAGTTAAAGACAGAGTCTGGTACCTTATTAGAGTTTAGAGCATCAGTGTTTGCCATGAGTGCATAATTTATTTCTTGTTCAGAATCTGAGGAATCCATCTAATCCTTCTTTAATGTGATTAAAGCCTTTCCTGATTCCTTATTTCTACATTCAGTAGCAAAGTGCCCCATCTTGTTATACTTGTAACACTTAATCTTTGATTTATCAACAGTCTTTGATCTCCCATCTATATCTTCTCTTTTCTTGAACCTGTCTTTCTTTTCTAACTCTCCATGCTTCTTCTGAAAATTTGTTTGCTTCTTATACTTTCTGTATTTCATCTTTTTGAAGCCCTTAACAATCATATCAACCATCTCCATCATATCAGAGTCTGTGGAGTCATCAGAGTTTGCTTCAGAGTTTATTTCAAACTCTGATTCACTGTTTTCTTGGATTACTGCTTCTTTCCCTTTCCTTGTTGAGGCCTTAAGTACCTTTTCTTTTGGTTCTTCAATTTTGGCTTCAACATTCAAGCAATAGATTTTTCCTTGCTGCTCTTCCTATTTCTTCTTTGCTATAACTCCATTTCATGAGTTTTTAATTTTCCATAGACCTCATCTAAAGATATCTCATCTAAATTAACCCTGTCTCTAATTAAAGATGTTTGCAGATCTCATTCTTCTGAAAGAGCCCTTAGAAATTTGGTGTTAGAATCTGCATTATCATATACTTTGTCCACGAAAGCTAAGTTGTTCAATAGAGTTAAAAATCTGTCATAAATATATGTGAGAGATTCATTCTGCTTAGTCTCAAAATATTCATATTCTTGTATAAGCACAGATCTCCTATTTTTCTTAATTTCCCTAGTTACTTGACATTGAATCTCCAGAACATCCCAGATCTCCTTTGCAGTTTTGCATGCTATCACCATGTTGGACATTATAGAGTCAAGATTATTGTGCAATATGTTTCTTACTTTGGCATCTTTGAGGACTTCTTGTTTTTCCTCATTGGTCCACTCCTTCTTGTCTTTAAGAGTATAGTATTCAGGAATTTGTCTTCCTTCCACAATAGTTGGAGGCACCAGTTTTGTTGGAAGATACTGGCCTTCATTGATCCTATCCAAATAATCAGGGTCTGTTGCTTCTAGGAATATCAACATCTTCACCCTCCATGTAAGGTACTCAGTTTTCTTCAAGATAGGAATTCTTATGCTCTCATACTTATTTCTAGACATGATTTATGATCTAACAGTTGAATTTGAATTGCCTGCTCTGATACCACTTATTTGCCCAGATAAGTAAGCTATTACAGAAGGGGGGTTGAATGTAATAGTACCAGTAAATCGATTAAGAACACAAGTATGTAAAATATGAATACTTTCTGTATTAAAGATAATGAATAGGTTACAAAACTCTCTCAAGAAGTTCTTTTTTCTCAAGAGCTGCTAGGTTATGAATAATATGATTTGCAAAGATTACCTTGATGTTAACATATGTATGTGTTTATATAGACACAGTTACAATTCAATTACAAACGAGATTAGAAATAGAACAGCTTTATATAAGGAAATAGACTTGCATTAGGATTCTTTCTTACTATCCTATTCATACTCTAATTCAAATTGCTTCCTGACAAACTCTGTCTTGCAAACTCTGTCGGTTGTTATTCTCTGATAAAGCATTCTCTGTTAGAGTAAACTCTGATTGAGTATTATCTGATAGAGTAAACTCTGACCGACGGCTCCTTAAACTCTGATGATGTCAGCATTGTAAACTCTGATTTGTATTCTCTGACAGCCATCAGTGTTTGCTTCCTAACAATCTCAATACTTTTTAGATTTACTTTTTAATAATTTAAAATTTACTACACAAACACAGACGATATTTTCAATGAATTATTAATTTCAGTGTTAACAATCTCTCTATTTATAGTAATTTTTATATATCAAATTTGATTTCCCCCTCTTATCCCATTTCTTTTAAAATTCTATTTATTCATATTTTACTATTATATACCTATTTAATTTTATTTATTTATTTTCATCTTACAGTTTTATCTCTATTTAAATTTTATTTAATTTCAATTTTTTTAATATTATTTCAATACCCTTTAGATTTATTTTTTATTAAAATTTACTACACAAACACGACTCTATTTTTACTAAATCATTAATTTCATGGTATTTTAGTTTTAGTTAACAATCTCCTTATAATTAAAATGACAATAGTTAGGTAAAATAGCTTAAATAAAGTACAAATAAGACATAATATATGTCCTGCATGTAGGACAAAGAAGTCCAAATTAGTGCTCTATTTGAGGTACTCTACTTAATAAAATTCTTAGTAAATTATATTTATGAATAAGTTAATTTTATCTGTAGTTCTAATTTTTATTTAAATTCAATATTTATTATTTATTATATTATAGCAACATTCTTTAAATCTATTTTTTAATAAAATTAAAATTTAACTAACTTATTTTCAGAGAAGTTCTTACATTATATAAATTTTTTTATATATAAACTTGGGTGCGCAAAAACCGAATAATTCATTACAATGATTACACTAATATATACGTAGTGAACGAGTGTACTCAAAATACATTGGACCATATATATCCCCCAGAGACGTTACTGATCGAGCCTTGCGTATTGAATGTGTGCAGACGTCTAGTTGAAAGAATTGCATGTACAAATGTCCCCTCTATAAATATAAGAGTTACTGAGCTTTATTCCCCTCTATATATTCATTGAAAATGTAGTCTGTGTTTGTGTAGTAAATTTTAAATTATTAAAAATTAAATCTAAAAAATATTGAGTTAATATAAAAAAATGAAATCAAATAGAATTTAAGTAGAGATAAAACTATATGATGAAAATTAAAAGAAAATTTTAAATAGTGATATAATAGTAGAATGTGAATAAATAAAACTTAAATAGAAGAATTTAAGTAGAGATAAAACTATATGAGAAAATAAAAAATAAAATTTAAATAGTGATATAATAGTAAAAATAAAAAATAAATTTTAAATAGAAGTAGGATTGGAGAAAAAATTTAAATAGAGATAAAATTGTAGTATGGAAATAAATAGAAAATTTTAATTAGAGATATAATAAATGTGAATAAATAGAATTTAAATAGAAGTAGGATTGAAGAAAGAATTTAAATAGAAATAAAACTGTAGTGTAGAAATAAATAGAAAAATTTAAATAGAGATATAATAGTAGAATGTGAATAAATAGAATTTAAATAAAAATAAAATTATAATGGTGAACCCAAATTTTGGAGTATCAAATTTGATCACGAAAGGAGGTTTTGCTTATTAATAAAGAGTATAGATATAATTAAAATTTTATATTATTAAAAAGTATATTTAATCTATTTTAAAATGTATATTTTAATTTTCTAAAATTATAAATAAATAATTTTCAAATTTTAATCAAAAATTAGTCAATTTAACTTAAAAAAAATTAAAATAGACATGTACATGGAGTAACAAAAAAATACTGGGTCATGTAACTATATATCTATTTACAATTTTTGCGGCTCTATATATAATTATTGAGATGAGCACTGTGTTCCTCGAAGTTCAAAAACTTTATCTTCTAAAATGATCATGTATCATGTCGTGTTTTTCTGACTTGGGACCTAGTGAAACAGATAAAATTAATTAGACAGTCGTCAACTGTGACAAGTCTCTTCAGTCTTGACCACTTTGTTGTTTTCTATATAAAATTTTAATTTATTCATTATAGTAAAAAAAAATCTATAAAATTTGATATATCTTTTTTTTAGAACGATTTGATATATCTTATTAATAATAGTTTAATTATAAAATTGAAATTTATATTATTTTACATNCTTCTTTATAGTAAAAAAAAATCTATAAAATTTGATATATCTTTTTTTAGAACGATTTGATATATCTTATTAATAATAGTTTAATTATTAAATTGAAATTTATATTATTTTACATGCAATAGTATTTTTTCATAAATTTAAAATATACAAATAAAATAGTAAGAGGTTGTTTAATTGATATCTACGTCTCTAAGAAATGTTAATTTAAAATGCTAGTATTTAGTTAACAATGATATGGAAAGTGTATTTTAAAAAAAGTTAGAATATCTACCCAATGTGGTAAGGTGTTTTACCCCTTTGCACTTCCTTCCTAGAAAATAAAATTTCCTAAGACCTTTAATATTTAAATATATTTTTTAAATTCTTAGGAACTTAATAAACGATATTACAACTTCAAAAAAAAGTGAATAGCTACAAGTAACCAAACGAGCACAAGAATTAGAAATATTATATATAAATAAATAAATATATAATGATAACATAATAATTATAAATGAGAAAAGGAAAAGGAAAAGTTAATGGATAATAAGTAATACTCATTTTTACAATTTTATTCGTATACCTTAATAAAACTCGTATACAATTTTTACAATCTTATGATTTTTGTTCAGTAGTATTTTAATTAGCATTTTATTTAAAAGTTTTTCACTGAATAAAACTCCTATTTTATAACATATAGATTGTTCCAATATTAATTTTATGAAATATCCATAAGGTTTTTCTTGAGTATGAAAATATTATGAAGTCAAATTAATATTTTTATTAAACTTTTGAATAACGATTATAAAAAAGTTTACTCAAGGAGAGTGTCTCCCAAGTAGGAATACATCATCCATTCATTCGTAGAAGGGTTTCTTGGACCCTTTTTTCTGCTAACTTTATATTTGGGCGAACGTATATATAACAAGGCCTTTTTCCTAAATATTAATCTTTTTGACCCAACAGTTTTCCCTAAAAAATCTAGTCATCCTAAATATTTATCATAAATTAATGTATACTCCTATTAAACTGTTAGTCATATAAATTTAAATTAAAAATCTAAAAACCTCCTTACCATCTTCGTAGGAGAAGAAATAATGGAATGATAACCACAATTCATTCACATTATTCAACCAACCCACTCCACTACGCAAGACTTAATGAATGATGTTCCTGAGTTGCAGGAAACATTGCATGGTAGTCAACTGAGCTCAATCAAAATCAATGGATTCGAGTCAAATTTAAATTCGAATTCGAATTGAACTAGTCCTTTTATCCATATAAATTATCGGGTCTATAAAGTAATAGTATAATTCCACGTGGAAGCCTGAGAGCCTACAACATATTCACGTTTTTAAGTCCAACCATTGCGTACATATGTTGTATATACGAACAAACACAAGGCAAAATGTAAAATTGTAATGGAAGGTAAGAATAGTTGGTGTTGGTTATCAAAATGGACTTTTCTTCACAAATGGACTGCCCGATATGTAACTTTAGTGTGAGTCCGATAATATTGAGGCCGTTGAGGTTTACAATTTGTGGGGCTTGTTATGAGGGAGCTCGAAGCCTCATTGCTTTAATTAATAAGCTTCATAATAATAACAACGATGATGACACATCCAGAGTTAATCATCTAATGTTATCGAATCAGAGTTCTAATAAGGTATGTTAGTGGTTTCGAAATTCTATATGTTCGTAAATATTGTATTTATCAAATTATGTGAACACTCGATCTGCAACAGATAGGACTATTTAAAATGAAAATGGAATAATTCTGATGAAATAAGTTTCGGGCACAATTTTGTGATAAATTTTATCGACCTGATCGAGGACGGATTATGATATATTTGCAAGTTCGAGAAACTTAATTATGATCACCGAATAAAAGTTGCTGTCAAATACTCTAATAAAATTCATTGTAAATACCCTAAATTTCTGTTATGGCTAATAATTAGATGTAGTCGAAAATTGTCGAAGTTTAGAAAGTAGTGGTTCAAAATCTGTGATCCTAATCTATGGCATCAGATTTGGGAAATTACAGGTTGTGATCCAGCTAGCCAAAATTTGACAAATCGCACCCTATGCTAGCTGGTTTCATTTCCAACCTTGCTTGTTTCTTTGTTCATGATTCAACATCCATAATTAAGATGCACTGTTAGATAGCTAGGCCAAATACTGTGAGTCAGAAGTGTCGTCCACTAATTAATTATAATTATTTATTCAGGGGTTTGGGAATGCACTGAAATGGGTGAAGAAAATGACAGAAGTAGAAGAGGAATTAAATGAAAAATTGAGATTTGTTGGAGGATTTGTATCTGCCTTCAAAGAACATATTCATACTGATATTAATGTCAAGCCTGGTGATCTCGGACCCTCAATTCCTGCACACAGAGCTTTGCTGGTATCTCATCCCTCACTATAAGAAAAATTATCTTATTAGTTTTCGTTGAATCAATATTTTTGTATGAAATTATTGAAAAATCGAACGAGACCCCTTTGTTGCAGGCATCAAGATCTTCAATATTTAAGAACATGCTAGAGTCAGATTCATATATAACTACCGATCATCCACCAGGAGGCACCATAACGCTTTCAGAACTCAACTACGAAGAGCTACAATGTCTCTTAGAATTTATGTATAGCGGTAACTTGAGCCAAGAAATAGTGGAGAAACATGTCTACTCACTCTCAATTGCAGCTGACAAATACGAAATACCCTACCTACAAAAGTTTTGCGAGAATCAAATGCTGAAATGTTTGAACTTGTCAAATGTTCTAGACGTTTTAGAGATCTCGGACACTTGTTCAAATTTGATCTTGAGGGAGGAAGCCTTGAACTTCATTGTTAGAAACATGGGCGACATTATTTTCTTGCCTTCGTTTGAGGAATTTGCAATAAAGAATCCACATCTAACCGTACAAATTACAAGATCTTCTTTCTTGGAAAACAAAAATTCTAGAAATAAGATTTGAGAATACCAGAAAATAGAAAATTTTGCATTAATATTACCTATGTTAACAGCTTGGAAAACAACGTTGTTTGAATTTTGAATTAAACAGCTTGTTTCATCATGCTAATGGTATTGCTGTGAGCCACTATATATATATATAGAGTGCATGCTTGTTTTATTTACATTAAATTAGTTCAGCATTGTCTCCTTAATTTTACAAAGCAGACACCTAATTAATATTAGCTGCTTGAACCAATTAATTAAAAACTAGTAGTCTTTCTTAAACAGCTTGTGCAAAGTGATATCCATATGTGATCCAGAATCTATCTTGAGTTCTTTCATTGTGTTCTATGTACACATACGTGGATTGAGCAAATAAATGAATCGCATCAACCAAGCTAATTAACTATAGGTATATATAATCCATGCACAGATGCAAATATACATATAGCTTGAAGATACTTTCATTGATGATACGAAATTAATTTATGCAAATGCTTTGCATTATACATTGTAAACGAAAGTTGTCAAGCCCGGGTTGGATTTGTTCCTGATCTTGATTGATTCTTAGCTATAGCATGATCAATATCTATGAATATTATCATCAAGTTGATCCTACCATCTTATTCTTAGGACCTACCTTGAGCTTAACCTTGGGCGATCGGCAAGACATATATAGCCAACTAATGAGCTATAATATAAACAGAGATCGAGACATGGAAAACAAAATATGGTATATATATATATAGAATAGAATATATAATCTTTTAGTCCTGATCATTCATTTCTCTCCAATTTCTGATGGCCTGTGTAACTGCTTGTTCCACCACTTGTGCATTAATGCTTTCTCCGATTTCTTCATCCTGCACCAAAATTTAATTAATTATTCTATTGATCAGTTACTACAATATTCCTATTATTATTGATGTGAAAGGGTAACTATTTGGCTGGATAAATCAACATAGAAAATAATAAATTTTCAACAGTTTTAATTTCACCCATCCAACTATATATATATATATTGCTGACTAAAAAATTCAGGCATATGCAGAAAAATATAATTTTCACAACGTGATGTTTTTCTTTTGTTGTACTAGATGTATAACAAAAGGCATAAAATGTAAAGATATGAAAAAAAATCTACAAATGCCCTCTTCTTATGAATCATGATAAAAAAATAAAATAAAAGAACACAAAATGCATCTTGAATAAAATAAATATGTACGCTGTTCCCTATACTTTTTATATATATGAACAAAATTCATCAGTATTGGTTCACACATCCGTACATGTATATGCAATCATGCTACATTATTACTGTAAGAAGATTATACTCCATTAATATATACAAGCAGATATATCATTGATATAGTACTTAATTATATACGTTCCAAATAGAGAGAGATAGAGAGATAGAGATAGAGGGAGTGTGTGTGTGTGTGTTTTGCATTTATTCTTACTTCTCCGCCAAGGGCTTCCAATCTAAAACTGTCTATACAAGAAACCCTAGCTTCGGATACAATAAGCCCCAGTTCTTCAAATGCTCCTAATATCGGGACAAGCAATCCTGGACAAGTTCTATCAGAATGTATGTTCACTAGAAACCCTTTTTCTAGGGTTTCTACTGCAACCTGCGCGCATAAGTAAATGCATGAAGACATATATATGTACATATAAAGAGTACCGGCCAATGTATAATATATACAGGTCAAGCATTATAGAGAAACTTGTGTGTGTGTGTGTGTGTGTCACGGGCCATGAGGTCTGGTTGTGACTTGAGGTTTCCCCGGTGGCAATATCTTGATTCAGTCTATCCACTTTTTGTTTGAGGTCTGCTATATACTTTGACGCGTCTACAATGATTGAGGTTTCACTCAGCTGCAATATTAACACACACAACCCCTCATAAGTTTATTTGCTTTCGTACTTGTACTTGGATATATATATACATTCTATACCTATTGGAGGAGGTCACAAATATTAAATAAACCAAAAAAGTACTACTCTTTTATTATCTCCGAATCTGTCTTCTACTCTACCTTCTTAGTTTGTATTACACTCGTCTCTATAGAGCTTAGAATCGTCGTGTTACGGATGACCATTATATTAATAGTTGCACTTTAATCTAGCTAGTACTTTTTTCTTGTGAAATTTTGGTTACCATTGTTCAAATCAATAACTGATTGTGAATTTTGATTTACGAATGTCGATATATATACGAATACCAATTATTACAAACTTAAAAACTTCATCAAAAAGCTTACGGACTTTAACACCTCAAAAATAAAGTATCAGTTTACATTGAAAACATCTCAAGTTAGACATTAAGACCCAAGATCTTACATATTCATCAAATATTGGGAGCGAGGCTTGGAGTTTTCAATAAGAAAGTATAACCTCAACATAGAAATTAATTTAGTAAAACAAAAGAGAGACTAGAGTCGTATCCGAAGTATCAAGGTGATATGCAGCAAGAAACCTAGAATTTTCTGTGGTCATATACGATGTTATGTCTAGCTAGAGAATATATAGCTAGTATATATCGTAAAGACCTCATGAGAAATTAAACTAACATATATGTACTCAAGTAGGATAAAGAAACATTCTGTGAAATTTCCAAATACAAGAATCAAATTGATGTTATATAAAGCTGATGAAATCTGAAAGGTTGCAGAGAGATTGAATCATAAAATTACTGCGTGCGAGTTTGTAATGGAACGAAGAAGTTGCAGCTTCTCATGCAGTGCAGCAGCAGCTTTCTTGTGCTCTCTAGAAACCATTCTTCCCTTTAACTCTCTAATATATATATATGTGTGTGTGTGTGTGTATTTATATGTATCTCAATCTCCCTTATCTCTCTTCCTGTATCTTCTCTTTACTTTTCTCTTTTCGACTCTCTGCAACCTCTGAAGGTTTAAATAGAGAGAGGGGTTTGAGCTCTCGAATTAACAGATGGCTTTGTCTGCTTCTCAAAGGAGGACTACTGCCTCATGAGTTTCTTCACAACAAGATTATTAAGTTTTATTATCATCTCATAATTGTACTAGTACGGTGTAGACGCGTTTATCTTATTTCACTAATCAAACTCCATATTTACTAAAGACAGTTTGTCTCTAATAACAATAGAGGAGGAAAAAAAAATCCTAAATTGCTCTCGAGAAATACGTATAAAGTGACGTGGCTCTTAAATTCATATCAAAATTCTAGTTTTAATCCTTTCCCTTATAAAAAAATGCAGAAATATAGATGTATATATCAATTGATTGATAGGCCCCGGTCCCTTTACTAAATACTATATATACATTTTAGAACGTTTGTAAAAACTTATTTAACTCATAACCATGTGACCTAGTAATTTACGTGCAATACATTTATACGTAAAACACATGAAGATATGTGTGTATAACAGTGCAAGGACGGTAAAGTAGAGAATATATCTTAACACGAGGCCTCTGAACTGTGAGAATGGAGGAATGGTCAGCTCGTGATTTTGGTTTGGATGGGAATGATGAAACACAGGAATGATATTATATTTATGCATTATTGATATATATAAAGNGTGTGTGTGTGTATATGTATCTCAATCTCCCTTATCTCTCTTCCTGTATCTTCTCTTTACTTTTCTCTTTTCGACTCTCTGCAACCTCTGAAGGTTTAAATAGAGAGAGGGGTTTGAGCTCTCGAATTAACAGATGGCTTTGTCTGCTTCTCAAAGGAGGACTACTGCCTCATGAGTTTCTTCACAACAAGATTATTAAGTTTTATTATCATCTCATAATTGTACTAGTACGGTGTAGACGCGTTTATCTTATTTCACTAATCAAACTCCATATTTACTAAAGACAGTTTGTCTCTAATAACAATAGAGGAGGAAAAAAAAATCCTAAATTGCTCTCGAGAAATACGTATAAAGTGACGTGGCTCTTAAATTCATATCAAAATTCTAGTTTTAATCTTTTCGGTTATAAAAAATGCAGAAATATAGATGTATATATCAATTGATTGATAGGCCCCGGTCCCTTTACTAAATACTATATATACATTTTAAAACGTTTGTAAAAACTTATTTAACTCATAACCATGTGACCTAGTAATTTACGTGCAATACATTTATACGTAAAACACATGAAGATATGTGTGTATAACAGTGCAAGGACGGTAAAGTAGAGAATATATCTTAACACGAGGNTATACGTAAAACACATGAAGATATGTGTGTATAACAGTGCAAGGACGGTAAAGTAGAGAATATATCTTAACACGAGGCCTCTGAACTGTGAGAATGGAGGAATGGTCAGCTCGTGATTTTGGTTTGGATGGGAATGATGAAACACAGGAATGATATTATATTTATGCATTATTGAAATATATAAAGGGGTTGTGCGTGTATATTCCTCTCTACAAAACTCTTGATAAATTTTAATTTTTTTAATTAAATTAATCTGATTTTGTATTTAATAATTAATAATTATTATTTGTATTTTTTAATAAACACAAATTTTGCAATCACATTTACCTTTGAAATTAATATATGTATATATATATATATATGATGAATCTTCATAATAAAGAAAACACTCGTGGCCAGTTCGATTGATACAAATTTAAACTATATGCAAGAGCTTTGGTTGAAATGAAAATCAC
>QRFB01009646.1:3764-30759 GCA_008931105.1 Oenanthe javanica
GAGCAAGGTAATTGATTTCCCTAAGCATGTTTCTAATATCTGTGTCAGTGGGTGCATTTGCAGTATTATTTGACGGAATATTTAAACACTCACCCAAGGCTACAGTGGTTAGAATATACCTTTGTCCTTTGCAATCAAAGGAGATGGAAGATAAATCATCTGCTACTTCTGCTATTGTCNGAATCATATTGCTCATAATTCGATACTAGAATAAAATTGAAAATCATATTTTTCTCTTAATTTTTAAATATTAAATTAGTTGTAAAGCTTATACATGGTTTATATGTTACATTACAATCAAAATTTATTCGTTACTAACCATATATATGATTAATTTTAAAGTTATTTATGAGATTCTATGTTAGAATCAAATGGTTCTCTCTGGACCTCTCACTATAAGAAAAAGAGGCTCATACAACAGTTTTGCACCATTGTCTGGCATCTCAATTTTTCGTAGTCTATCGAGGCGTCGTGTGATTGAGATCAAACAACAGTTCTATAAACGGTTACTGGAAGGAAGGAACACAACGGTTTATCCGTACTTGTTATAAAGTATAAGATACAACAATCTTGTCATTATGAACTATTATTGGAAAAACAAGAATATAACAGTTTTCCAACAATGAGACAACGGGTAATTTATGTCACGAAAGAGTTCTAACTTTTTCCAAACATCATGTATATCTCTTATTCAAACAAATGTTATTATAATGCCGTGTTGTCTGAAATCCTAACCACAACAGTTTTATACAAAAAAAATTATATTAGTTTGTGTTAGACAACAATTTAAGAGGCACGTACCCTTGTATGGAAAGCCCTGAAACATTAATTTTTTTAAATCATAAATCATTGTTTTTAATATTGAGTTGTGGTTAGCTCTTATCTGAAAGCTCTTTTAGACCATATTTGAAGTTTAACTCACAATGTCGAATAGGTTTTCGGACAACACTTTATAACAACTTTTAGTTATGGTAATGTTTTAGACACATTGGTTTACAATTTTTACAAATTTGTTTATCTAGCTTAAGTCAACTGTTATAACATTGGTTTACACTTGAGGCCTCTGATCCATCCGCCGACCAAAGTAGAAGAATTGGATGGAATAATCACATATCCGGAGAAATGGTCCATATTGTAAATACATTAGTCGAAGATATTCACTAAAAAAGTGAGGCACAAGTTTCGCGGATGCGTGAGGTAATATGATCCTATATAACTCTTTAGTTTATATTAATTACCTATGTAACTCTTTCGTTATTGCTTCTAATTGTTTTTTAAATGTTTGTAGGAAAATGAACGCAATGTCGAGGAAAAGGATTATATAGATGAAGATTAGATGTCGGATATGGATGGCAATGGCATGGGCAACGAAGAGGGAGATGATGATGGTGAAAATGATGAAGATGTGGATGTGGGTGATCCCCGTGGGACAGACTCTAGTCTTTCTTTGTTCGAGTCTGAGTAGTATTTATTTCTGAATGTTATGAATTTTGGATTGTTATGTTTGGGTTTGGAGACAATTGTAAATTTGAGATGTTATNGTAAATTTGGGATGTTATATTGATGTTAATTTGGGATTTTACGTACATTTGATGTTAATTTTGGGATGTTATGTTGGAATTTTAATTACAAGATCATTTTATGTTAATTATGTTGGTTTGCATTTGATGTTATGGGTATGAATGATTGTTGGTGTTAGTTAGAATGGTTGTTGATTGGATTGATTATTTTGATTAATAGGTGGACTGCAATTAGCTGTAGAATCTGCTTTTTCTACGAGAAAACCTATAAAACTGACCGATAGACAATATAATCACCCATTCTTTACCATTCATAAACCCAGTAAAATCGACCGACTGAGGTCATAACCGACCGTCTCCTTCATAACACCGACTGATTTCTTCATAATGATGGTCGGTTTAAGTCGGTCGGTTATGTATCTTCCCTAATATTTTGGAAACCGTCTTCTACAAAACTGACTCATGTGCACATCTCATGTCATAACCGACCGTGCCTTCAGTTGGTTTTATGACCACATAACCGACCGAATAGGAGGTCAGTTTAAGGTCACACGTGGTAGATAGTGGCATCCGTGGGCCAATTCTAACAAAAATGGAAGTCTCATAACCGACCGATGTTTCGGTCGGTTTAAGGTAACCCATGGTAGACATGTGTCATCCGTGGGCCTAATTCCAACAAAAGTGAAAGTCTTATACCCGACCCATGTTACAGTCGGTTATGACCGTTAAAACTGACTAAGTTAAAACCGAGCATCCTTGTCGCTCAGTTTTAATAATTAAACCGACCGAAATCATTCATAACCGACTGATTTGGGCTGTCGGTTTTAGACGTTTTCCTTGTAGTGTTGGGCCTGAAAAGGTTCAATTAGTTTTTATTTTGAGTAATATACAAATTTTCCAATTTTTTTAAAATATACTATGTTTATACCTGTATCATTTAGAAGATATTTATAAATATTATTTTCAATCACCTACGCGCAGAGACTCAAAATGTAGTACTATTTGAAAAATATTTAAAACAATTACTTCTGATTTAAAGTTAAAAGAGAGAATTAAAAATTTTATGATGTTATATGTTTGGGTAATTTTATTATTTTGTATAATTTATGAGGTATTGAAAATTTAAAACTTAAAATAAAATTTATGAGTTGTATATATATGTAACTATGAGTGTGAATTTTATCAAATAAAATTATAAAAATGAAATAGCTTGCTCAAAAAATACATTCTATCAAGATTTTATTTTAAACTATCTTTTTATAATTTAAGTCACTTTTTTAACTTAAGTTAAATATCTCATTACATTCGCCACTTAAAGCCTACACAAATAAGAAAAGGCATATTGCTTAAAATCAGGAAGAGGCCCGCATCATACATGGAGGAGTGTAGCCAAAGTATGGTCGGTGGGGTTATCAAAATTTTTGTACATATATTTTAAGAAAAAGTATTTATAATAATAAATTTTAGTTTTGACAGTATTGAAATTTTGAAAACAATATATTTTTTGAATATTCTAAATTTTTGACACCATGACCAAAAGTTCTCTTGATGACAAAAGACTTTGAACTCTTTACTTTTAGTTGAAGAAGTGTCACAACAAGATACGCTCTGAATGTTAAACAAAAAATTTCCAAAAGATGATTCCCAATGGCCGCTGTTATAGTTATAACCTTATCTAAAGGCAACAAGTACCCAATTACTGGATGACCACCAAATGAGTAGATTCCAATGAGGCCTAATACATTTGTGGAGAAGCTTTAATGATATGCAACAAGATCTTGACCAACACATTGATTGGTTTTATTATATCAATCAAAAAAGAATGTATGATTGAACCCTTGATATTGGTTAAAAAATAATATCAAATTAATGATGCATATGCAAGCCGCAATATTGCTTGAATATTAAACGCATTTAGAAATATCTTAGGAGCTCCTGATGACACGGCACTAAACATCCTACGCTTTCCGGTTAAAGTTATATATCACTATATCATATTATTAATTTGAAAAATATTAAAAATTTAAATAGGCAAAAGCATAGAGGCCAGTTATCTTGTCCACATGAGCTCCCCCTGCCCCCTAAGTCTTTCCACTTTCCACAGGGCACATACTGTATTATCTTTAGCCAGTATAGCACAATATATTCTGTGATAGTTATATACATATATATATATATATACACACACACACACCGATAATTATAGCTTATACGTTTAGTAATAGATATCTAGGAATTCCTCTTTATAAGATGGCATGCACGCACATCTTATCTTCATTCTTCATTCACAAGAATGAAGAGGTTGTTTAAGGAAGACAACATACTTACATGACAAATAATATATACAAAAAATGAAATCAAAGATAATAAAGGCAAAAAAATTAAGTATTTTAAATGAAATAGGATAGGATACCAAAACCCCTCTTTTGGGATCATCTTCTTCATTGTCTATAAGTTCACGGGAATCGCCACCTGAGTTGTAGAATCCACAATCATGGAGGGAAATAGTTTATTTATAAAGATGATCATAATCCTTTCTGACCCAAAATCATGCTTAATAAGCCATTAGAGTTGAAAATTGATATATATGTCAAGTTAAATGGAACAAAATGTTGAGATATATAAAAACATATACATATATGTATAATGAAGAGTGCGGCTTGTTAGAGAGATAAAAGCTTTTTGCCCCCTCCTAAACCAGGAAAGATTTTTTATAAAAAAGAGACGGTGGTTTCTGTTTGTATGATTAGAACGACCCGAGAGAGATCCGGAAAGGAGTCGGAGAGCTTGAGGTGAGAGAGATTAGGGTTTAGAATTGGCCAAAGGGAGATGTCAAAAGAAAAGAAAGAGGGGGAATAAATTGGGTCAATGGGTAAATTTTTTGGTAAGGGGGAAAATATAAAAATATTAATATAATAAATATTTTGTATGTTATTTATTATAATTTTATAGTCGTATGTTATTTATTTTCATTTTATATTGTATTGAAGTAATATCTAATGTTTGTCAAATATTTTATAATTTTTATATTTTATAGTTACTATTATCATCATTTTTTAATTTTAATTATTTCGTTGAACTTGCTTACTACCAAATCATCCTAACTCACTTATCATTTACAATAATATTTTCATTTTCATATATATATATATATATATATATATATACTTATATTTATAAAAATATTACAATATTAGAAATAAATATCTTCTAATTAATTATTAGTAGAATTAGTAATATTTATTTTAATTTTATAATTTTTTTATATGTTTGAGGATTTATATATCAATTATATATTGTTTATTTACTTTTTTGATTAATTTTGTTAAAAAAACAAACAAAACAAATTTAAAATATTTTAATTTTTTTATACAACACTAATATAATTGGTCAATTGATCTTAACATACATATGAGTGGATCTTCAAACACAATTTATTTTATAGGGACATAATCATAGTTTTATAGAGTGTCCGACACACAATTTATAAAAGTATAGTTCGATAACTTATTTTTAATTTTTTCTTTTTCTGAATAAAATTTTAAACATTCAATTTTTATTCAAAAACAGAAAATTATAAAAATAAGTTATGTAACTATATTTATATGCACTTGCGTGTCGGTCACTCTCTCTAAACAGAAAGAGTAACAAACATTATAAATTTAATATGGAGATATACATATACATACAATGTATTACATACCGCTGGTGTAAATTAAAGGACTCTAATCCAAACAATACCTATATAAGCGATAAATGAAAAAACTAGAAATATTAGCCTCCACTTCCCAAAATATTTGTCATTTGTAATATTTTACATGTATTTCAAGATGCATTATGCGACGTATATTAGTCAAAAAAAAAGGTTAAAGAACAAGTATTTTGAAACTGATGGGTATGGTTTTACACAATGGGTCCTCTACTAAAATTAAAATAATTAATTTTTTGATTTTGGAAATGAACCTAGACAATATTATTTTGGCGTATGGTGGGGCCATGTAGTATATGCAGTACATCTGACGTGAATCTCTAAGTTTTATTCTGGTTTTATATTCTCTCTCCCTCCTCTATTTCTATTTATATGTTCATTTTCTTTTTTGTGTAGTTAAATTGATTCATTTTTTATTATAATTTAAAAATTATATATAATAAAAAAATTTAAAAATTTGTCAAAATCTTTTTAAAGAAATTTTATTTATTTTACCAAATTATAAGTTATGTCTCATTAACATATCAAAAATTCATTTTTCTTAAAATAATCCAATGGATCTACCATCTGATNTGACGTGAATCTCTAAACTTTATTCTGGTTTTATATTCTCTCTCCCTCCTCTATCTCTATTTATATGTTCACTTTATTTTTTGTGTAGTCAAATTGATTCATTTTTTACTATAATTTAAAAATTATATATAATAAAAAAATTTAAAAATTTGTCAAAATCTTTTTAAAGAAATTTTATTTATTTTACCAAATTATAAGTTATGTCCCATTAACATATCAAAAATTCATTTTTCTTAAAATAATCCAATGGATCTACCATCTGATAATGATTTTACTAATAAATAAGGCTCTTTTAATTCCTTACAGAAAATTCAAGTGAATGATGTTATTTTAAATTCGAATCCCGAANTCATTAACATATTTAATGAAGGGATATGACTAAGTGTGTGCCAATGGAAGAAATTTATTTATTTTCTTTCAAAAAAAATGAAAATTTTAAAAATAATCAATTTTACGTCAAAGCAAAAGGTCAAAGCCACTAATAAAAAAGGCCGAGGGAGTAATGATTTGTTTGGTTTTGACACTAACTCTTTCAACAATTTTAATGTTTTTGTTTCCAAACACAATTTTGTGATAGCTCAATGATATGTAAATATAATAAGAAAAAAAATATTCTTAAATAATGGTATTGAGGACAACCCATGGATAATAATAATAATAATTATTATTATTATTATTATTATTACAAAACGCTCCGGTAGCCATGTTTATTATATAAGCCAAAATAATGTTACACTCAACACTCACTTCTCAACTTAGAATATTTACCTTTGGATTAAAACTCAAATCTATGATCACAATCACTCACAGAGACAACCTCTTTAATCACACTCACTATAAAACTACAAAGCCCCTTATGCATATATCATAAAAGTATTTTCTCTTTGTACATCCTCTTCCTCTCTCCTTCTTTCATAAAAATATATTTTTTTATTTTTCTCTCTTGTCTCTTTTTTCCTCTCTCCACCATTGTCCATCATTTCCCCCTCTTGCCCGCTAAACTCTCTAAAATGACATTTTAATTCAAAAATTCATTTTTCTTAAAATAATCCAATGGATCTACCATCTGATAATGATTTTACTAATAAATAAGGCTCTTTTAATTCCTTACACAAAATTCAAGTGAATGATGATATTTTAAATTCGAATCCCGAAGTAAAAACTAATGAAGGATGGTTTCAAATCCAATAAATTCAAAATTTCCTTGAAGGGGATTCACTTGACCTAGATAATGATTATTTAATTGATTCTTCTTTTAATAAAACATATAATGAGTTAAATAATTTAATTCAAGTAGATGTTGATATGTCAATAAGTTTTACTAATCTTGAAGCATGTGGTTCTTCAAATTCAAAGTCCGGTAATCCATGTGTTGGTCCCAGATATTGTAGAAGGGAGTTGAATATAATATCTGAAATTGTCCTGGTATTTCTGATTTAAAAATATTATATTAATTAATCACGAAAGATAAATTTTAATGAAATAGTTCAAGTAGAAGATATAATTTTTAACTTGAGAAGTATTATAAAATTTATCTCATGAAAATTATATATAATTGATAAAGTTATCTAGAACGAATTCGACATGAAGTGTTCGGGTTTAACAATTATATTCCAAACTTTGCATAGAAATCTGTGAATATTACAGTGCATACAAATTTCTGAATTTGAATGTTTTTAACAACGATGAAATATGAAGAGAACTCCTCATATTTATAGAGGAAGAAAGATTGTATGACTATCTATTACATGACAATTTATAGACTTTATTTAAGTCTGTATGACATTTTTAACCCTTGTATGACTTTTAAAATAGCTCGGTATGACTTCTAAAATTCGGTATGACTTTTTTTATTAATTAAAAAATCGGTATGACTTTTTAATTAAATAAAAAATCATCTCGGTATGACCTTTTGTCCAATAGAATTTGGTATGACCTTTTTGTTTATTAATTAAAAAATTGGTATGCCTTTTTAATTAAATAAAAAACATCTCGGTATGACCTTTTGATAAAAGAATTTAGTATGACATTTAGTCACTCGGTATGACCTTTTCTTTTCTCTCGGTATGACTTTCAATTCAACACCCTTTTCCATTTCTTTTCAATATGATTAGCACATGTCGTGTTTTAGTGATAAGCTGCGAAGAAATGTTTTTAGACCCGCACAGCTTATATTCTTTGATTAATAAATAATTAATTTAATTCAAAAATTATAAAAATAAATATATAATATTATTTAGATATTTATAACTATAATTTACTAAATAAATAAAATATTTAGTAATAAAAATAAATCCTTAGACTCTAAGCTGCGGTCTCCTCATCTTTTGGAACCGAACTCCTTTTGACTTTTGACTTGGAAATGATAAATCAATTCCAACTTGAGTTCCACTGTTAAGAATATATGACTCTGCGATTCTTCCATGTCAATTCTTTTTCCGTCTTGTCTTCAAGTCCGTCAGACATGTTTAGCTCTATCTGTATCCCTTTGAGCTTTGAGCTTCTGTCTTCTGTCACTAAACCACTTGAGCTAGATAATGAATATTTATTAATTTAGTTGACACACAAATGTACTGTCTGGTTCATTTATGTAATACTATAATAAATATTCTCCACCTTATAACTTTAAGTTGTGGTCTTTTCTCCTTCTTTAGCTTTATTGTATTTCCTCTTAGTGTTTTTCTTCTTCTGGAATCTTCGTGTAGTAGCCACTATAAATCTTCTGTATCTTCTGAATTCTTGTGAAATACTACCACTTTATTTTACACTGACGCTTGAACAAATTAATGAACTTTACGAGTGTTGAGTACAAATATCATTACAAGTCTTCTGATATTCTCATTCTTTCTGTCTAGTTTACATTCTTCATCTTCATTCATGTTTTGTTTTGTGCTTATTATTTAATGATGTTTTTTTTATCTGAATTGAGTTGTCATCTAATTATTACAAATAGGCCTATTTAGATGACTTTCACCTTCGATACATGAAGGAGAAAGCTCAGAAAATGAAAGGAGAAAGAGTACAAAAGAAAGGAGAAAGAGTACTAAAGAACACATGACTGAGGATGATGACAGGTTAGTATATTGACCCTAAGAATATTATTAGATATAAGTTATTTTGTTTTCCCACCTAAACAATTTTCAATAAATAATACTATATTGGCAAAAACTTAATAAACTTGTGACAAAATTAAATTAAATAGTATTTAATGTCTAATAATAATTGAAATAATAACAATAACAATAATTGTAATAATAATAATAACAATAATAATAAGTATAATACGAATAATAAATGACAACAAAATAATAATAAAAGAAATTTCGGAAACATATGTTGGTGATTGAGGTCGAACAATTTAAATACAATTAGTTGTATGTTTTATGTTCAACTAAATCTATTATTATTGTATTTAAATTATTCTTAATGTTCTCCCGTAATCTTTTTATTTCTCCCTTTCTTTTTGGAAAAATGTATTCTTGGTCCCTTCTAGCGCTACCTAATATTCCTAGCATTGATAAAAGTTTTTATTGTGTCCATGAAAAAAATAAGAATATGTATGGACATATGAATACTCATATATATATCATTTATTTTGGTATACGTGTATAATTTTCTATGCATTTATTTTCTGCCTCTTTGATTGTGATGGACTATATATATTATAAATTCTTAGGTAGAGGATTTGAATAACTTATATAAAATACTTAAACTCAATTTATTTTGTATATAAGTAGTTATTGTTTATAAAAAAAATGCATAACATGTACGTATTTTACTAAACTCATTTAAGAGATACTAAGTTATAACCACAAATGTTATTAATAAATTATTTATTAATAATTTTATATAATTTAAATATTTCATTTAATATGATAATTTATTTTAGTATTAATATTTTTTTTACATTTTTCTATTTAATATTCATAAAATTTAATGATAAGTCATAATTTTAAATAAANTAAGTCACCTACTAATGATGACACTAATTTTGATCTTGATTATCTATTGAATCATAGTAGTCCAATTTTTGCTGAATCAAATGTCATGTCTTCTTTTGATCATCAAAATGAGTTGCCTTATAATGATAATGACTAGGAGTGATACACCTTTATGGAGCTTCTTTGAACTCCGATGATGAAGCCGACGCCGAAGATGATTNAAAAATTGAGGTGATTGTGAGTAAACTATATTAAAAAAATGATAGGATAAGTAGGATTATTAAATTAGAAAATATAAAATATAATTTAAATATAATATATGATAGAGTTGTATGTATGATATATTGATATTTATTTTCTAAAATTAAATTTTATTAAAATTGGATGGTTAAACTTGTNTAAAGAATCATATGGATGAGCATTAATCTGAGATGGTACATAGCTAATAGCAAGCTCGAATATGCCAAGTGTGTGTAGGAAAATTTGATATATTATAAATAAATTTCAATTAACATTCTAGAGGTAACCTAAATTAAAACTTTCACATGAATAGAAGTGTAGTATTCTAGTGGCATACACAACCATTATCAAGGTCTCAAAAATATGATTTCAAAATCATTCAAGGGGTTCTTTAGGGGTTGTCCGCTTGGGTGAGACCTTGGTAGGCTCNCGTTAAAATTTTTTTTATAGTTCATTTAGGTAAGATGGAAAAAAAGTTTTCTTATTTGACTGTAATAATATAGTATAGATATATTAATATTCATAAAATTTAATGATATATTAAATAAAAATTATAGGATAAGTAGGATTTTTAAAATAGAATATATATATATATATATATATATAATATAATTTAAATATAATATAATATTTTTCGCCAGTAATTGTAAAACAGGAGGACTATTGGGATAAAGTTATTTGTATAACATATATCTTTGTAAAATTAGATTTTATTAAAATTCAGTGGTTAGGATTGTTTGAATTGGTTCTTGTTTAAAAAAAAGTTGTCTAGTTTGCTTATTATAATATAGTATAGTATGGATTAGTTCAACATAGAGTTTCTCATTATTGGTTTTTTATTTATATGAACAGTAGAAAGAAGCATGGAGCAAGGAAGATGATTTGCAACTAATTAAGGCCCATGAAAATTTGGGAAATAAATGGGTTGAAATTGCTAAGATGATACCGGGCAGAAGGGAATGTGACATTAAAAGCAGGTGGAATGCAACAAAGAGGAGGTGCCTTAATGCAATTAAAAATAGTAACGTTCCCACGTCTAGCTCTCTCTTTGAAAATTATGTCAACAGTATTGTTGGGAATAAGAATGTAAAGAGCCCCGTCTCTTTTGAGTCGAACACAATTGTTGTTGGTGGAGAAGGCAATGTCGTGATTAATGGGAATGCTTTAGCGAACGGAGCAAACTAGGTGACTAGTGTGGACAACATGAATATCTTATGTGGTGGATGTGTGATGACTTCTTCTTTTGTTCCAATCAAGTCACCTACTAATGATGACACTAATTTTGATCTTGATTATCTATTGAATCATAGTAGTCCAATTTTTGCTGAATCAAATGTCATGTCTTCTTTTGATCATCAAAATGAGTTGCCTTATAATGATAATGACTAGGAGTGATACACCTTTATGGAGCTTCTTTGAACTCCGATGATGAAGCCGACGCCGAAGATGATTGGAATATAAAGAATCATATGGATGAGCATTAATCTGAGATGGTACATAGCTAATAGCAAGCTCGAATATGCCAAGTGTGTGTAGGAAAATTTGATATATTATAAATAAATTTCAATTAACATTCTAGAGGTAACCTAAATTAAAACTTTCACATGAATAGAAGTGTAGTATTCTAGTGGCATACACAACCATTATCAAGGTCTCAAAAATATGATTTCAAAATCATTCAAGGGGTTCTTTAGGGGTTGTCCACATGTTATAAGCCCGGATTCAGGAATCGATTTTGGTAAAGATCTAACTCAATGAAGTCCTCAGAATAGAATTTGGTAAAGATGTAGCACCCCTATTTCGAAAATATAAAAAATACTATAAATCGTCAAATATATCTTGACACCTGAATTTATATTGAAGACTCCACATTTCGAAATATATTCAAAACCTAATAAATCATTAAAGAAAACAAATTCTAGTAAAGTCACAGTGACACAAGTTACAATGAAACTCCATTACACCACTTTAAAAATAAAATACTAAAATAATATGTGTCCATAGCATCATCTAATAAGGACAAGGCATCTCTCATCACACATTCTCATGATCTCCGTGAAAACCTGTCATGGAGAAAGAAAATGGCGTAAGCCAAATGCCCAGTATGAATTAATTCAATCAAAAGAATCAAACATGTTTATATGCTCTGAATAACCACAACTCAATGACAATATAGAAGAACGTAATGCAAATGTAAGATGGACATAAGAGAGCTCAAATAAAATACATCAAAATAAGTTAATACTTAATCTAATCAAATCAACTGAAATATCAAGTGACTAAACTGAGCAAATATACCGAATCATCAAATATATTTACAAATCAGAAGGTTATTATAACCTCATGTCATATACACAACAAAGCCATGTAGGCACATATAATGGACCTGCAAAATCCAATTGTATAACAAAAGTAGAATGGGTGTATGGCACAAACAAGTCCATCTACTAAATGATCATAACTGAACACATATGCTATGGTTGACCCATACGCCTCCTACAAATATTAACTAAAGCTCACCCATGAACTAAAACTGAAGCTAGCTGAAGCTTACCCTTGTGCTACATATAATTCTGAACAAAAGGAGACGTCATGACTAATCACACTGCCACGATGGTGTCACGTCATTAGTGCCTCAATGACATGACTGTGGTACCCCCACAGGTGGTTACTTGGTATAAAATTTCTGAAGTGGGGATACCACAAGCATCGTGACTAAAATTTCCGAGTAACCACATGTGGGGATACCACAGGTATGTCATTGAGACACTAATGACGTGACACCATCGTGGCGGTGTAATTAGTCACGATGTCTCCTTTAATTCAGAATTATATATAGCTCATGGGTGAGCTTTCGCTTGCTTCAGTTTTAGCTTGTGGGTGAGATTTAGTTAATATTTGTAGGTGGTGTATGGGTTGATCCTAGAACATGTGTTCAGTTATGATCAGTTAATAGATGGTGTTGTTTGTGCCATACACCCATTCTACTTTTGTTATACAATTGGATTGTGCAGGTCCATTGTATGTGCCTACATGGCTGTGTTTTCTATATGACATGAGGTTATAATAACCTTCTGAGTTGTAAATAAATTTGATAATTGAGTATATTTGTTGAGTTTAGTCACTTGATATTTCGGTTGGTTTGATTCAGTTATGTATTAACTTATTTCGATGCATTTTATTTAAGCTCTCTTATCTCCATCTTACATTTGCATTATGTTCTTCTATGTTGTCATTGAGTTGTGATTATTCAGAGCATATAAACATGTTTGATCCTTTTAATTGAATTCATCACATTTGGCTCATGTCGTTCTCTTTCTCCACGGCCGTTTTTCAGGAGATCATGATAATGTGTGATGAGAGATGCCTTATCCTTACTAGATGTTGCTATGGACTCACATTATTTTAGAAATTTATTTTTGAAGTGGTGCAATGGAGTTTCATTGTAACTTGTACCACTGTGACGTTACTAGAGTTTGTTTAGATTAACGATTTATTAGGTTTTGAATATATTTTCAATTGTGGAGGTTTCATTATAAATTCAGGTGTCATGATATCTTTGGTGATTTATAGTATTTTTAATATTTTCAGAATATGGGTGTTACAAAACATCTATTAGATAGATGATAATAGTTTTTTGCCAAACTATGTAAGAGTTATATATATATATATATAGGTCATTGCTCTAAAGAGGCATACCTTATATAGAGTTCCGTAGAGGACGATCTTATATACACATAAAATATATATTTTTTTTTGTTATTGATCAAATATAAGAATTATGTAATTGATATATAATAATGAACAAAAAGTAAAACAATTCTACAGTAAAATCATATTTCTCATAACGTAATTCTATAGTACAATCAAATTGAAAATCAAATTTTTCTCTTAATTTTTAAATATTAAATTAGTTGTAAAGCTTATACATGGTTTGTATGTTACATTACAATCAAAAAAATTTCCTTACTAACCATATATATGATTAATTTTAAAGTTATTTGTGAGATTCTACATTAGAATCAAATAGTTCTCTCTCGACCTCTCACTACGAGAAAAAGAGGCTCATACAACGGTTTTGTACCATTTTCTGGCATCTCAATTTTTCGTAGTCTATTGAGACACCATGTGATTGAGATCAAACAATGGTACAACGGTTTATGTGTACTTGTTATAAAGTATAAGATACAATAGTCTTGTCATTATGAACTATTGTTGGAAAAACAAGAATACAACAGTTTTCCAACAATGAGACAAGGGGAAATATATGTCAAGAAAGAGTTCTAACTTTTTTCCAAACATCATGTATATCTCTTATTCAAACAACTGTTATTATAATGCCCTGTTGTCCGAAATCCTAACCACAAGAGTTTTATACAAAAAAAAATTATCTTAGTTTGTGTTAGACAACAGTTTCACAGCCACGTACCCTTGTATGGAAAGCCCTAAAACATTAATTTATTTAAATCATAAACCATTGTTTTTAATATTGAGTTGTGGTTAACTGTTATCTGAAAGCTCTTTAGACCATAATTTAAGTTTAACTCACAATGTCCATTAGGTTTTCAGACAACACTTTATACCAATTTTTAGTTATGGTAATCTTTTAGACACATTGGTTTACAATTTTTACAAATTTGTTTATCTAGCTTCAATCAACTGTTATAACAATGTTATACTATTGTCTGAATTATTTGGTACAATGGTTTAGCCATTTTATGATCATGTTTTTCTTGTAGTATCTATATAAAGTGTCCATCCTAGTGGGTCACCCATATATATTTGCTATAGTATTTTTCTTGAAGAGGTATTTTTTTAACCTACTATAAATGTATAAACACACATGCACCAAAAATTTAACTCAAAATGCTAATTTTAGTTAATTGTTTTTTGAAAGAAATTGAGAAAGAAGTCTCGAAAGCTCCCGAGCCGCCTTGAGGTGTGGAATGAATCTCATACGGGGGTTGGCTCCTATGCGGATTACCCTGTGTATAACACTTCAGCGGTGATGCAAATTGCGGTACTCCTTTATATAATTTGTCTATTATTTTATTTGTTTGGAGTATATATATGTATTAGGAAGTATGAAATTTTGGTTATTAACCTTCTTATTATTTTTGATTTTTTTTATTAATGTTGTAGGAACGATATGCCGATATATTGGAAAAGATTCCGGTATCGGTTACCCAAACGGGTGATCTAGATGAGCCTTTAGAATGGTAGACGCAAGCGACCAGGGTACCCGAAGGTGATAAACTAAAGAAGAATTATCTTGTCGGGTACCCCAATGCTCCAGCTAGTGATCTTATACATATGCTTGCTATACGTTATAGGACGTTCATCAAGGCGAAGCCGGATCCTCATCTTCATCCCCTACACGATAACCCGTCCTCCCCGACAATGTGTACTTCTCGGTGGTTAGGAACGTACTCAATGAGGTTCGTGCTAATCCTACAGAATTTTTTCAGCAATTGTCGGATGAAGAAATAGTTAACTTTGCACGGACAACACTTGAGGCCTTCGATCCATCCGCCAACCAAAGTAGAAGAATTGGATGGAATAATCATAAATCTGGAGATATGGTGCATATTGTAACTACATTGGTCGAAGATATTCTCTAAAAAAGTGAGGCACAAGTTCAGCGGATGCGTGAGGTAATATGATCCTATATAACTCTTTAGTTGATATTAATTAACCTATGTAACTCTTTCGTTATTGCTTCTAATTGTTTTTTAAATGTGTGTAGGAAAATAAACGCAATGTTGAGGAAAAGGATTATACGGATGAGGATGAGATGTTGGATGTGGATGGCAATGGCGAGGGCGACGAAGAAAGAGATGATGATGGTGAAAATGATGAAGATGTGGAGATGGGTGATCCCTATGCGACAGACTCTAGTCTTTCTTTGTCCGAGTCTGAGTAGTATTTATTTATGAATGTTATGAATTTTGGATTTTTATGTTTGGGTTTGGAGGCAATTATAAATTTGGGATGTTATATTGATGTTAATTTGGGATTTTATGTACATATGATGTTCATTTTGGGATGTTATGTTGGAATGTTAATTACAAGGTCATTTTATGTTAATTATGTTGGTTTGCATTCGATGTTATGTGTATGAATGATTGGTGGTATTAGTTCGAATGGTTGTTGATTGGATTGAATATTTTGATTAATAGGTGGACTGCAATTAGATGTAGAATCTCCTTTTTTTTTGCTAGAAAACCTGTAAAAACGACCGACAGACAATATAACCATCCATTCTTTACCATTCATACACCCAGAAAAATTGACCAACTGAGGTCATAAGCGATCGTCTCCTTCATAACACCGACCGATTTCTTGATAATGACGGTCGGTTTAAGTCGGACGGTTATGTATCTTCCCCAAAATTTTGGAAACCGTCTGCTACAAAATCGACCGATGTGCACATCTCATGTCATAACCTATCGTGTCTTCGGTTGGTTTTATGACCATATAACCAACCGAATAGGCGGTCATTTTAAGGTCACACGTGGCAGATAGTGGCATCCGTGGGCCCAATTGTTACAAAAATGGAAGTCTCATAACAGACTGATGTTTCGGTCGGTTTAAGATAACCCATTGCAGACATGTGGCATCTGTAGGCCCAATTCTAACAAAAGTGAAAGTCTTATCCCCGATCGATGTTACGGTTGGTTATGACTGTTAAATCTGACCAACCGTTAAAACCGACTAGGTTAAAACCGACTAGGTTAAAACCGTTAAATATAGGTCATTTCTCTAAAGAGGTATACCTTATATACAGTTCCGTAGATGATCCTCTTACATACACATAAAATAGATTTTTTTTTATTATTGATCAAATATAAGAATATTGTAAATTACATATAATAATGAACAAATAGTAAAACGATTCTACAATAGAATCGTATTGCTCAGAACATAATTCTATAGTAGACTCAAATTGAAAAATCATATTTTTCTCTTAATTTTTAAATATTAAATTATTTGTAAAGCTTATACATGGTCTGTATGTTACATTACAATCAAAATTTATTCGTTACTAACCATATATATGATTAATTTTAAAGTTATTTATGATATTCTACGTTAGAATCAAATGGTTCTCTCTGGACCTCTCACTACAAGAAAAAGAGGCTCATACAACGGTTTTGCACCATTGTCTAGCATCTCCATTTTACGTAGTCTATCGAGGCGTCATGTGATTGAGATTAAACAACAGTTCTATAAACCGTTACTGGAAGGAAGGAACACAACGGTTTATCTGTACTTGTTATAAAGTATAAGAGACAACAATCTTGTCATTATGAACTACTGTTGGAAAAACAAGAATATAACAGTTTTCCCAAAATGAGACAACGGGTAATTTATGTCAAGAAAGAGTTCTAACTTTTTCCAAACATCATGTATATCTCTTATTCAAACACCTGCTATTATAATGCCCTGTTGTCTGAAATTCTAACCACAATAGTTTTATACAAAAAAATTATATTAGTTTGTGTTAGACAACAGTTTAAGAGGCACGTACCCTTGTATGGAAAGCCCTGAAACATTAATTTGTTTAAATCACAAACCATTGTTTTTAATATTGAGTTGTGGTTAACTATTATCTGAAAGCTCTTTTAGACCATATTTTAAGTTTAACTCACAATGTCGATTAGGTTTTCAGACAACACTTTATAACAACTTTTAGTGACAAACTAAAGAAGAATTATCTTGTCTCGTACTCCAATGCTCGAGCTAGTGATCTTATACCTATGCTTACTACACGTTATATGATGCTCATCGAGGCGAAGCCGGATCCTCATCTTCATCCACTCCACGACAACTCGTCCTCCACGACAATGTGTACTTCTCGTTGGTTAGGAACGTGTTCAATGAGGTTCGTGCTAATCACTACAAGAAAAACAGGCTCATACAACGGTTTTGCACCATTGTCTGGCATCTCAATTTTCCGAAGTCTATTGAGGTGCCGTGTGATTGAGATCAAACAACGCTTGTTTAAACTGTTACACGAAGAAAGGAACACAACGGTTCAACAGGCTTGTTATAATATAGAAGAGACAACGAGTCCTATCATTATGAACAATTGTTGGAAAAATAAAAACGCAACAGTTTCACGAGTAAGAGACAACGGTTCAGCATGCTTATTATAATGTAAAAGACACAACTGTGCTATTATTATGAACAATTGTTGGAAAAAAGAAAAATGCAACAGTTTCACCACTAAGAGACAACGGGTAATATACGTCAAGCAAGAGTTCTAACTGTTTCCAAACTTCATGTATATCTCTTATTCAAACAACGATTATTACAATGCCCTGTTGTCTGAAATCCTAACCACAACAGTTTTATAGAAAAAAAATTATCTTAGTTTGGGTTAGACAACAGTTGCACCGGCACCATTGTATGGAAAACCTTGAAACAATGATTTCTTTAAAACATAAACCAGGTTTTCAGACAACACTTTATGAAAGCCTTGAAACAATGGTTTCTTTCTTTCAAATGCTTCTATTTATTAATTTGCACAATACATATTTCTAAAAGAATATTTGTCTCAATATATAGGATACAATGCAATTTTTATTTTAATTTTTACACACAATAGTTTTCTTATTTAGAACAACTATTGTCAACACAACAAAGCTCTAAACTTAAAACTAAATAAAAATATAGTATTTATGCTACACAAATGTTATCAATTTTAAGTTACATCTGCGAGCTCAGTAACCAATCCCAACCTATTGAAATTCATGTTAGTCCCAGTGGCAATTGCTACTACATTTGCATCTTTGAGGTTATAATATTTACAGTACGCTTTAGCTCCTACAAGAGCAAGAGCATGTGCTGGTTCTAGAATGCTCATGTTCTCCTCAAACATGTCCTGTAACATGTCATGCACGCACATTACGAAATTGAGAGCTCATTTTTGAGATTACACAGCCTTTAATATTAGTTCTAACATCAATTCACATATTTTAAATAAAGTGAAAATTCAGGACTATGAGACTGACCATTTACACCACTTTTGAAAGACCTGTATTTATAAAGGAAGACAAACCAGATTCTGACCTTTATTGAGGCACAAATCGCATCCTGGCTAACGAGAACTATACCATCTAGCAATTCCCTGCATATGCGAAAAGTCTCTTCACCAACTACTTTAACAGCTACTCCGTGTACAAAACCTCCCACTTTGTCCAGCACTACTCTCTCACCATGATGTAATGATAAGGCCATTTCATTTGTATCACATGGTTCTACCCCAATTATCTTGACCTATATATGCCGCACACCAATGAATAATTTTATAGCAGATAACCAAATAAAATGAGGTAAAATTAGTATTTTTATACTGGATAAAATTCTAGCAATTACATAAACTAACCTCTGGCAAAACCCTCTTTACAAAGGCAGCAATGCCAGCTATTAGACCACCACCCCCAACAGGTACAAATATTGCATGCAGCGAACCTTTTACTTGACGCACAATCTCCATACCAACCGTTCCTTGACCAATAATCACATCAGGATGATCGAAAGGTGGTAAAAAACTGCGTCCCTCTTTTTTTGCCCTCTTCATTGCATATGCCTCTGCTTCATCATATGAATCCCCAACTAAAACAACTGTTGCACCCAATCTCTCAACTGTTTTCCACTACAGATTAAACATAGCCAATGAATATTAAATTAAAAAGACTAATAATAAATTTTGAGTAATTACGAATAGTACACTAGCATAGACTTTTGAGTAATTACGGATAGTACACTAGCATCTACGGATAATTATCTTAAATAAAAACTAGAACCTTAATGTACAAAGCAAAAACAAGATTAACCTTAATTTCAGGTGTAGTAAGAGGCATAACAATAAGTTTATTATTGGATATAATTAATTAAACCGGTTGTGTGCAATTATATAATCAAAATATAATCAAATTCCATAGGAAAGATGCTAGTCACTAGTCAGAAATCTGAGGGATTTTGAGTTATACTGGTTAAGTAAATTGGTAACTCATCTTAAAAGCATCAAGATAATGAATTGGTATGTTCTCTCTCACTGTATCTACATGAGTTTCTGGACCCCAAAGCAGGACTCAGATGAATTTTATTGAGCAAGACAAAATGTCAATTCATGTTTTAAGGAATATAGTTTTGCAGAAGTAACTAACCACGATAAGAGAACTTCTGATTATCCAGCCAAACTCTAAAGACGAAAGTTAAAACAAATCCCCATATTTCCACAATCCTTTGTATAGTTGAATAGGTTCTGAAATTACTCCAACGACCTCCATGGGTAACAGACACCTGCATAACCATATTACTAGTGAAATAAAGCTTATGTGGTATGCAGAGTAATAACAAACATAAGTATACAATCTGATTAACTTATCATTTCCTACATGCCAATTCATAATAGTTTTATGATAATGTAAACCCTATAAGTTAATTGACCAGAACAACTATTACCAACAGACATGGCAGTAATTGACCCTCCACCATTGCTCAACTGCAAGCTCCNGAGTAATAACAAACATAAGTATACAATCTGATTAACTTATCATTTCCTACAATCAATTACTCATAATTACTGTTATAATGACCATGGTCCATTATTACCAATTGTCTTCCTAAGTACTCCATCCGTCCCATTGATTTGTATACAAATCAAATGGGCACCAAGGACAAGGAAAAATTTAAAAAATGATAGTGTAATAGTAAAGTTAGGTAAAAAGTGGGTAAAGTGGTGGAACCTATTAATATTTAATAATAGATTTGAGATAGTGGAGGAAAGTAGTGGGTGTAATAGTATTTTTATATTATGAATTTGAGATAGTGGAGGAAAGTTAGTGGGTGTAATAGTATTTTTTATTATTAAAACTTTACTATTTTTGGAATGTATACAAATGAGAGGGACATCCAAAAAAGGAAAGTGTATAGAATTGAATGGGACAGAGGGAGTAACTAACTTTCCCTACAGGCCTACAGTAATATGTCCAACATAATTATCATCTGAATAGTGATAACACTACAGCAACAATAACCCTGATATCACCGTCACCGAATTTGTATCCTTCCGGTGATGAACAGAGCGACTAACTAAATCTAAAACTCAAGACGAATTAGACGAATTACAAGTCAAGAGCCCTAAATCTAAAACTCTAGAATGAAATCCCTAAATTTAAATTACCTACAAAATTAAGACCAAATCGACAAGATTAACTTACTAATTTCGCATTTATGATGAACAGGCTCACATTAATAATAAGACCAAAAGTAGATCTCCCAACAAGCACCTGCCATATTCAAGAACATCCAAACGAAGATGAATATCAAGTATTGATAAAATAGACAAACCAGGTGTACCATAATGACATTGGACATGAATAATTCGTAGCCTCAAATTAATTAATTGAAGAAGATAAAGCCCTCAAATAAAATACTATTCTTCACTTCCAATCTATTTGTGTGTGTGTGTTTGAGAGAGAGATAAGGGGGATAGAGAGGGAGAGTGGGAGGGAGACAAGGAGAGAGAGAGAGAGAGAGTTTGGTAAGTTTGTATATTTCAATTGGGGCGGCTGAGAAGAAGAGATGAGGAAGGAGAGAAGTGAAATTTTGTTTAAAGGGGGAGCGTTATTCAACCTAAAGGGGGAAAAAAATTGGATAAAAAGTGAAAGGGGAAAAGATTTCATTTTTTTATCTGTGTTATATTGTATATAATTTTTCATTTTATGATAAATTAATATAACAAAATCAATTTAAATTTATTTATTTTTTAATAAATTATTTAAATAAATAAATTCTGATATATGTATGGTTGTATCTTCTAAAAAATCATTTGAAAGTCGTACAAGATAAATTGTTTATTTTGATATCCGGTTTTAGAATGTTGTACTTTTACTAGGTTAAAAACTCGTGCAAGATTTCTTTTTCTTTTTATATTTTAATTATTTTTGCACATCAAATATGTAAGTATTCATATCCATACGGTTGAATCCTTTAAAAAATATTTTATCAATCGGGAACGAGTTTCATTTTAGGGAGTACTACTTTTACTAGATTTTTGTTATGAAATTGTGCAAGATAATTTTTATTTTTGTTATTATTATTATTTCACATCACTAAAATAAGTAGGTATTAACACCCATATGGTTGGATCGTCGAATTTATTTTAAAAAAAAATCATTACATTGTACCGGGACGAGGCTCGTTAAAATGGGAAGAAATTTTATGAGGTTTATATTAAAAAATTGTACAAGATTAATCGTCTTATTATGAAAAGGTAATTTTTTTCATCTTCTGTGAAACAAACAACGGTTCTCTTAGAAATTGTGTTATATGAGTTAAATGAAAACAACGGTTTTCTACATAAAACCGTTGTCAAATAAATATTGTATGAAATAACATCGCACAACACTTTGAGAAAAAACCATTGTATGACGTTCATAAAGACAACGATTTTATGTGTAAAAATCGTTGTCTGTTTTCTTATGTTTTTAAATGCTTAAAACGATTCATTTTTTAAGAATTTTGATTTTTTTCAACTACAACTTAGAAAAATATATTTATATTATGTATATGTACAAATATATATATTGATGATAATTAGTAGATACTTTTATGGTTGGAATAAGAGTTACTAGTATGCTTTCTTGTTTAAAAGTTAGGATATAAGCATAAGGGATTTTTATAAACCTATAATTAGCTTCATATAAAATTAAAAATATTTTTTTCGATGATCCAACCGTACGGATGTTAAGATTTTTTGGTTTTAGTTATGTATAAAAAAACTAAAAATTTTAAAATTTATTTTATGTGTTTTTTAACTAAACTAATAAAATGTGTTTAAAAATATTTTTCATCTTATTATGAAAAGGTCATTTTTGTCATCTTCTATGAAACAGATAACGGTTTTCTTAGAAATTGTGTTGTGTGAGTTCAATGAAGACAACGGTTTTCTACGTAAAATCGTTGTAAAATAAGCATTAAACACATAACAATGGTTTATTTGTAAAACACTTACATAAATATGTTTATGACAATGGTTTAAATTTAAAAATGCTTGTATGGGAGTGCTGAAAACAACAGTTTCATTTACAAACCGTTGTGTAAATATATATATATAAATATATATTTTCTTAATCTAACAGCTAATATCTAATCTTATTTCAATCGAGGACTCTTATTTTGCCACATCAGCAATCCAGGTGAAAGTTTTTCCACCAATCACGTGCGGTCACAGAAGACAATGGTTTATTTGTAAAACACTTGTATAAATAAGTTTATGACAATGGTTTAAATTTAAAAAGGCTTGTATGGAAGTGCTGAAGACAACAGTTTCATTTACAAACCGTTGTGTAAACACTTGTCTGGTCTCATCAAAGATACACCACCTAGACAACAGTTTACAATAAGTTCAATAATAGTTATCGTAGTCATAGTCACACAACAGTTTTTCAAAAGAACAACAACGGATTATAACCCTTGTGTGAAAGATATGAGACAACAATCGCATTAATAACACTTGTCTGGTATGATCAAAGGTACACCACATAGACAACGATTTATAATAAGTTCAATAACGGTTGTCGTAGCCATAGTCACACAACAGTTTTCCAAAAAACAAACATACACTGTTGTTTAATTTTTTGGGACAACGGTTATTTTTTTAACCGTTGTGTAATAAGTGTTGTATGATCGTGTTTTTCTTGTAGTGAATCTTACACAATTTTCTAGGCAATTGTCGGATGAAGAAATAGTTAACTTTGCACAGACGACACTTGAGGCCTCTGATCCATCCGCTGACCGAAGTGGAAGAATTGGATGGAATAATCACATATCCGGAGAAATGGTCCATATCGTAACTACATTGGTCGAAGATATTCTCTAAAAAAGTGAGGCACAAGTTCCGCGGATGCGTGAGGTAATATGATCCTAAATAACTCTTTAGTTTATATTAATTAACCTATGTATCTCTTTCGTTATTGCTACTAATTGTTTTTTATATGTGTGTAGGAAAATGAACGCAATGTCGAGGAAAAGGATTATACAGATGAGGATGAGATGTCGGATGTGGATGGCAATGGCGAGGGCAACGAAGAGGGAGATGATGATGGTGAAAATGATGAAGATGTGGAGATGGGTGACCCCAAGGGACAGACTCTAGTCTTTCTTTGATCGAGTCTGAGTAGTATTTATTTATGAATGTTATGAATTTTGGATTGTTATGTTTGGGTTTGGAGGCAAATGTAAATTTAGGACGTTATATTGATGTTAATTTGGGATTTTATGTACATTTGATGTTAATTTCGGGATGTTATGTTGGAATATTAATTACAAGATCATTTTATGGTAATTATGTTGGTTTGCATTTGATGTTATGGGTATGAATGATTGTTGGTATTAGTTAGAATGGTTGTTGATTGGATTGATTATTTTGATTAATAGGTGAACTGCAATTAGCAGTAGAATCTGCTTTTTTTTTGCGAGAAAACCTGTAAAACCGACCGACAGACCATATAATCACCTATTCTTTACCATTCATAAACGGAGTAAAATCGACCGACTGAGGTAATAACCGACCGTCTCCTTCATAACACCGACTAATTTCTTGATAATGATGGTCGGTTTAAGTCGGTTGATTATGTATCTTCCCCAATATTTTAGAAACCGTCTTCTACAAAACCGACTAATGTGCACATTTCATGTCATAATCGACCGTGCCTTCGGTTGGTTTCATGACCATATAACCGACCGAATAGGCGGTCAGTTTAAAGTTTAAGGTCACATGTGACAGATAGTGGCATCCGTGGGCCGAATTCTAACAAAAATGGAAGTCTCATAACCGATCGATATTTCAGTCGGTTTAAGGTAACCCATGGCAGACATGTGGCATCCGTGGGACCAATTCTAACAAAAGTGAAAGTTTTATACCCCACCCATGTTACAGTTGGTTATGACCATTAAAACCGACTAGGTTAAAACCGAGCATCCCTGTCGCTCGGTTTTAATAATTAAACCGACCGAAATCATTCATAACCGCGGTTGGTTTTAGACCTTTTCCTTGTAGTGTTGGGCATGAAAATGTTCAATTAGTTTTTCTTTCGAGTAATATACAAATTTTCCAATATTTTTAAAATATACTATGTTTATACCTGTAACATTTAGAAGATATTTATAAATATTATTTTCAATCACCTACGCCGAGAGACTCAAAAAACACATTATTAAAACTTTAAAAGATCAAAATGTAGTATTACTTGAAAAATATTTAAAACAATTACTTGTGTTTTAAAGGTAAAAGAGAGATTTAAAAATTTTATGATTGTATATGTTTGGGTAATTTTTTTATTTTGTATAATTTATGAGTTATTGAAAATTTAAATTTTAAAATAAAATTTATGAGTTGTATATATATGTAAATATGAGTGTTAATTTTTATCAAATAAAATTATAAAAAAGAAATAGCTTGCTCAAAAAATACATTCTATCAAGTTTATATTTTAAACTATCTTTTTATAATTTAAGTCACTTTTTAAACTAAAGTTAAATATCTCATTACATTCACCACTTAAAGCCTACACAAATAGGCAAAGGCATATTGTTTAAAACCAGAAAGAGGCACGCATAATACATGGAGGAGTGTAGCCAAAACATGATGGGTGGGGTTATCAAAATTTTTATACATATATTTTAAGAAAAAGTATTTATAATAATAAATTTTAGTTTTGACAGCATTGAAATTTTGAAAAAAAATATATTTTTTGAATATTCTAAATTTTTGACACCATGACCAAAAGTCCTCTTGATGACAAAGGATTCTGAACTCTTTACTTTTAGTTGAAGAAGTGTCACAACAAGATACTCTCCGAATGTTAAATAAATATGTTCGAAAAGATGATTCCCAATAGCGACTGTTATAGTTAATACCTTATCCAAAGGCAACAAGTACACAATTACGGGATGACCACCAAATGAGTAGCCTCCAATGAGGCCTAATAGACTTCTAGAGAAGCTTTAATGATATGTAACAAGATCTTGACCAACACAAAACCGATAGAGAAACCTTTTGGGAAGGGATAATTTTACTTCCAAAATTCTCTCTAAATTATTTGTTGCATCTTAAGTTGCACCCCTAACTCTGGAAAGTTCACAACCAACCACCTTTTAATTCTTTCCTTGACGATATTGGAAGCAAGGTTCTTCGCCAAAGTCAATCTAACAACATCTAGAGCTTGCCTATCTAAAAACTTCCATTCTTTTTCATTNGACGATATTGGAAGCAAGGTTCTTCGCCAAAGTCAATCTAACAACATCTAGAGCTTGCCTATCTAAAAACTTCCATTCTTTTTCATTAATTGAATCTGGCTTCTTCTCTTCTAGCGGTTCATGTAATTTTTTCTAATACAAATAGTCTTCAATCTGCATCTTCCAAAAACCAAAATCTCATCCATCAAATTTGTCGATCTTTACTTTCCCTTCTTCTGCCATCGCTCCCACTTGCCTAAAAACCTAAGCTCTTGATACCAGTTGTTGACTATAGAATAACGAAAACAAAACAAAAGCGAATAAACAAGAATAAGAAAATAAAAGACAATCACATAAGACAAGATTTAAGGTGGTTCAGAAATTCCTACTCCACAAGCTGTACTAACTTTGTATTGATATCTCACAATTGTGTTATGTTGTGTTGTGTTGGAATTTTACAATTACATGAGACTATTTATAGGAGAAGAATCTGGGTCTAATTCTAATCATAGTACTAATGTGAAAAAGTAGACTAAATCAGATTCTAGTCCAAATCTGAAAATTAGACTTACTCATAGTCCAAATCTAAAAAGCTAGACTCCACAAAACCCAACAAATATAGGTAAAGGCACATTGCTTAAAACTAAAAAGAGGCACACATCATACATGGAGGTGTGTAGCCAAAGTATGGGTGGTGTGGTTATCAAAATTTTTATACATATATTTCTAGGAAAAAGTATTTATAATAATAAATTTTAGTT
>QRFB01009647.1:9034-23976 GCA_008931105.1 Oenanthe javanica
ATATATATATATATATATATATATATATATATATATATATATATATATATATATATATATATATATATATATATATATATATATATATATATTCACGAATCAAAATAAGGCATATATCATGCCATGTTATTTGAGAAAAAAATTGAGATTATTTTTGAGGTAATTGGTTGAAGTGATGATCTGGGTCAATTCGTATTCAAAGTTTCCAACACAATCCTAGTTCAAAGATCTCTCTTTTCTGAAAAAAAATTGTGAAAATCAGCTTGAGTCAACGTAAAGCAAAACCCAAGGAGATCAAAAGGTGCACAGATTACACAAATGTGGAAAACCCTCTTAGTTATGCTTATAAGCACATTAATACCATAATACACGTCGTAAAGTACTATCAGTATAATCCTTCAAAAAAAATATACTATTAATATAACATCACAAAGAAAGCTCTAAACCAGTTGAACACATAACTAAATAAATAATTAAAAGATACAATCTTTGTAAAAGAAAGACCTGAAATCCCCTCAGTTTGTTCAGCTCTACCGTGCTCATTAGCATCAATCCTCAAAAGAATCACAGAACAAAGCACAACAAAACCCCATCTCCAGTTTCTCATTTCTTTGGCTTCTCTCAAGAAGTATATACATGTGTGCATGTGTATATATAATGTTCGGGGACCGTTTACCTTTGCAAGGAGAAAATCTACTGTATTTGCGGCAAAATGCACATGTATGCAATATTTCATGTACAAATTAAACAGAAATAATTTAACTTAAAAATTATAGTAAGCATAAATGTCTGCGTACGTTTGTGAGCCAAATCTAGCGTGGCTTATAAATTTCACCATCCAATCAACAAAGAAAACAAGCAACTAACAGATGCTGGTGGCCGGTGGGGCATTAAAAGCAATATGCATATCATAGCCAAGACAAATAAGGCCATAATTCAACCAGATCAAAAGTTCAATAATAACTGTTCTAATTCAATTTCAAGTTCACAAATGATATTGAGAACCATAAGGTGCACATATTCAATATGTGAATCTATACACCAATTTGGATGTACAACTCTTGAGTATCAAGACAACATAATTATATATCAGCTAGAGCCTTGTAATCTTTCTATATAATGCAAAAGTAGGAAATTTCATCATCAAAATCCAGCATCATTCTTTTCTCTGTAATCCACAGCAGTACAAGTGAACTACAAGTGATCTGAGTGTCCCACAATTTGATCATATCTAACAATTTTTCCAATCATAACCTGCCAATACATACAGAAAATGTCCTAACGAATTATAATTAAAAAAACATATTGTAAAATATATTAAAACAAAACAGACATTAACTAGATAACATGATAATTTTAGAATCATGACTCAAAATCCAACATATGGAAATCATATCAATATCAGAGCAACACCTATTGACCATAAATGTCATGAACATATGGAATTTTCAAAATTAATGTTGGTGTTTACTAATGTAATCAAAATCGTTACAGCCCGTTCCATAAATATTTTTAAACCAACCATACTTCTACTAGGAACATCTTTCTTTCAAAAAGGTATTTCCACAAGGTTAATGGGCTACAGATAGGGTCAACGCTTCTCAATAACATGTATATGGAAAAAAGAAATTAAAAAAACAAAAAAGAAATATCAGATCAACTCTTGAGCCAGCCAACTAGTAGTTGTGACTACTAAACTATTAGTTTCTTGAAATTTTAAACAAAGCATGGCCCAGACTTTAAGTTATTAGTGAACTTACTATCTTCTTGGGTTCGATGGAGTTCCAGTTGTCCTGTCCAAAAAAAATTATATCCGATGATTATACATCAACTAACTAAATCCAGGTGATAGACAAACCTTATGAAGCTGTTAAATCAATACCTGTCCTGCTGCTTCACAACAAAATTAGAATTAGCCCTGCCCCGGATTGAACCCCTGACTTGAGAACCAACTACATCAGATCTATCTATAGTCGCTCCATTTCCAGAAGTAAACTGTGCAGGCAACTGAGGTCTAATTTCTGTGCTACTAAGTTCTGCAATGTCTTTAGATTTGCTTAAAATTTTCACTGTTGAAACAGCTCCAACAGCATATGGAACACCATTTATAAGCCGAGTCTGCAACTGATTGTCAGTAAGGTTTCCAGGTCGGGAGGTTGCATGCTCCCTCTTTAATCGGTGTGGCTGAGCCATGGGAGTGACAGCAACAGAAGGCAACAGGGAGGAGTGCGATGATGTTGCAGAAGCAGCCGCTTTAACTTTAGCAAAAGCCGCAGTAGCCGCAATTATCTCTTGCGCACCATCTCTAAGCTGAATAAAGTCACCTTCAATTACAAATAGCTGTAACATGGTACAGTTAGTTTATAGAAATAGTAGCAATTCATAATCGTGTAAAGCTTGATTAAGTTCAAATATATTACTTCAGGATGACTGCCAACAAAGTCATCAAGTTTTCCGTAACTTTTCTTGTAATCATGCCAATGTAGAGGTGAAAGCATTTTTCCAAGCCTGTTGGGTAGCTGCAGATGACACAGACCATACTTTTTATAAGCCAAAAACGAAGAAGTTTAACCATTTGAATTGTGCTGTGAGTCTCACTCACCGTTGAACTAATCCTGATTCTACCATTCGGTGGAATTGTGCGAACAATGCAGCGCAACAACGATCCTTCATCAAGAAGAGTAACTTCCGAGCTCTTTCCAACAAGTTTAGACTTCTCCTCAGCAGAGATAGGAGCTTCGGAAGGTAATGTAACATTAGGACCGTCGTTCTCCATGAAATTTTTCCTGTTAACTGGTTCTTCAGATATTTTAGCATTGGATTGTTCGGTAGAAACATGGGCCTCAATTTTTCCCAGAGTGTTAATATTCTGCTGCACAACGATGTAGAATTTTAATATATCTAATGCTTACGAGTTAATATGAAGCAGCTGATCAGATGCTTATAAAAATTTATTACAAACCTCACTCTCGCTATTATGCTTCAGAGAATCCAATGTTAAACCCTCTTGAAACTGGGAAGATAACTGGTGCAAGTTGTTCTGAGACTGAGGATCTATAATGTAGCGGTTATCAATGGATTCCAGAACCTGAATGATCAAGCAAGAAGAAATTTGAACATCCTATCAAGTTAATAGCAATAATGAGCATTCATATTTACAGTTACACACCTGTGCTCCCTCATTCAGGGTTGGAACTGCGGCATGAGGTTCTAGCCCTTGATTAATTTGAGCATCAATGTACGTCTGGCTAGGTTTCCCGTTTACAGGCACTTTATAGTTATAATTATTTTCTGCTCTTACCAAATTTTGTTCATTTTGTGGTGGGGGGTATTGCTCCTGAGCTGGCATTTGTGAAACTTCTGATGCAGCCTAAAACCATTTACAGAAAGATCATTTAATGCTTTAAGATACCGAACCTACATGTAGGGTTCTAAAACTAGAATTGCTATTACCTGTTGATTCTGCCAATGCTGTAGAGATGATATTGCTGGTACTGAGTGAAAATGTGCAGTATGAGACTGAGGAACATGTGAAGAAACAGATTGTGGTACTGCTTGTTGATGCATAACATAAGGATGCAAAGCAGCCACTTGCCCCGGGAGGTAGGTGGGCATCCGAACTAGCGACTGAGGAACAATAGGAACAGCGGCAACATGATTGGTCTGATAATATGAAACAAAAATATATAACTTTGTTGGAACCACACTAAACAATAGTCTGTTACAATTTTTCTTAGCGGTTTAGCCATTTAGGAAAGTAGAGGATTCACCGGAAATATATAGAAAGCCGCTTAGAGCACACACATAAAAGTGAACAACTATTCGCAACCCCGTCAGATAAGATAATCCAGAAAACAGAGACAGTACCTCGTATAATTAAACCACACCAGTGTGGAAGTTACAATGTTTATCGACCCCACTTTAAGTCCATCAAATAGGCTGTAGACTACTAGTACGTTGATATCTCATATTAATAACTAACAAAGCAAATATATTAATTAGCAACAAAAAAAGATATAAGTTTGGAAGATGGATACAATCAGCAAACTAGACTGACACAAGTTACATAGAGTGACAGAATAAAGTTTAGAAACCTCAAAAGAATATACCATATATTTTATTATATCTTGCGTGAATGAAAACTTACAAGCTTGGGGGACTGTTTGTGTAGAATTATCTTAGTTTAAATTACTTATTAGTTTAAAGTAACTTGAATGATCTGTTAGTCAGATAACAGCTTATGCCTTAAAAAGCAAGGTCCTTTATTCTTTTAACTTTTAAGTTATTTTATGTAGTTTGATTGACCAAAACAATTTTACCTTCGCTAGATGTAAATTCAAGTAGTTTTTGCCAGATCTTATCTTGTATTCTTTATAAGCTAATTTTTATATTGAACGCCTTATAAGATCTAAATTATCAACTGAACCATCCAACCAGATAACAACCTTCAAGTACAAAATATATCTAATAGTTAGTTATATAAATAACTTTAAGTGACATGCAACTTTTCTAAGCCAAAGGGCACATCTACATACTACTTTATCCAACTCCATGATAGCTGCCAATAAACATTGCCTGAATCTGACTGTAACTACTGGTAACATTTAAGTAGCAGCCCCACTCATGGTTACATGACGTGGAAACTCCCTCTTTCAGACAATATGTTGCATAACAGTAGTTATAACTTGAGTGGTGGTGAACCATGTATCTGGAAACTAGTGCTATCATAAGCATTTATGAGGTAGAAATCTTAATGGAATGGATAAATTCTACCTGACCAGCCTGTCCAGAAGCATTCCCTTGGGACATGGATGAATCATTCTCCAAGTTCCCATTAGCAAGAGTGCTGGAATCACGGGATTGAGCATTCCCACTAACATCCAGTTGGCTTCCGTTGTTGTTTCCTGACTGAGAAGAATCCTTCAAGTTTGACTGGGAAGCACGTGATTCATCAGAGTAAGTTCCACTTCTTTCTCTTAGTTCTGCCAGCTCGATCTGGAGTGCTTGCATGGTATGCATAAGCTCGGAAAACTACAACATTAGTGATGATATAAATTACACAAGTGATAGAGCTTTCAATTCATTCAATAATCAATGTAATTTACATAACCTTAAATACAAAACAGGAATGGCGATCTAGAATTCAGAGTCTATAAGCTTGGAAGAGATGCAACTTATTATTGAGTAATTCATCAACAAACCTGTCTTTGGCAATTCATCCACAACTGATTATATTGTTCAATACGCTCTCGAAGTTCAGCTTGTAGGGTTTGGTTTGTACTTGTTTGCAGTGCATCCATTTCCTGAGCTCGTGTAATCCATGTTTGCGCCTCCCTCAGCTGTTCATCTTTAAAGATTACAGTCTCCTGTGCAGCTCTATGCTGGAGGAAGCAGCGAGATCAAGACTAGTAACATTTTTTTGTTCATGTATTATTCAAGTACAGACTGACTCCAAAGCCAGATATTCAACTTTAAAAAAACAAGTACACTAGACTCAGAATGACATTTTCTGGATGAAAGCAAATGTTTACTGAACAATTAGAAAGTATGATCACACAGAGCTTTTAACAAGTACATTTTCATTAGAATGTTTAATGTGCTATAAAAATAATTGACTCTGCAATTGAGCATAAAAAGAAAACGTAGGCTAACCTGTTCCTGCAATTCCATGAACTGCCGCTCTTTTTCTTGAATGTGCTCTTGAAGATCATGGATTTGTTTAAGATGTTGTGCTCTTTCAGCCTCTGAATTATCACGTTCTCTCCTGCATTTAAAAGGAGCCAGAGTTAGTCACAAATGACAATTCACCTGACCTCAAACACCAGCAGTGAGAAGGTGTCACCACTCACCAACTTCATTATAAATAAGCAGCATTGATTCATAGCAGTATTTAAATCCCAAACTAGAAATGGACCAGAAAGTTCTAAAATTATACTAATTCATTTCTGGTAATTATAACAATTAGTGTAACGTTGTTTCCCATACATAATCATGACACCATAATTGGCATTGTGGTAATTATAACAATTAGTGTAACGTTGTTTCCCATACATAATCATGACACCATAATGCCAATTATTTCGACTGGTGAAAGGGAAACATAAGTTCTTTCTCATACACCCCCTTATGAAAATATAGAATCATTTCATCACAGGACAAAAAAATTTCATGTCCTGACAAAGACGCGAACTTAATATAACTGGAAGAATAGTAAATCCGTACCGAAAATTCGCCAGTTCTTTGTCTTGTTCTCTGAGAAGATCATCTTTGGCCCACACCTGCTCAAGTCAAAGATACTGAATTTATATAAAGGAGGGGCAAAAAATTGTAATAACACAAATGGTAACATACCGCTTGAGTATCTAATCTAATTGCATGCAGCTCTCTTTCTTTCACTTCAATCTCCCTTTCAAGTTCATGCATACTCTGTTCCATTTCCTGTAATTGCTCCTTCACAAGCCAGCAAACCAAAAGTAAAACACAAATAAACCGCAACTGCAAGCTAAAATCTTTTATTTTCATCAAAAAGGTGTGATTTTTAAGAGAACACACTTGAAGCTTGACATTGGCATTGACACGCTCTTTAATCTGTGAATCATAAGTACTCTGCAACGCTATAATCTGCGAGCGTGCAATAAGCTCCGCCCTAAGCTCAGTCTCAATATGCTGCAAGTCCTCCTTTTGCTCAACAACCGAACGAAGCCGCTGCTGCAACTCTTCATCCATACTTGCATCAATCGTAATCGAACAAAAGTCCACATCAGCCGGTTGCTGCACCTTAACAAAAATCCAACCATGACATCATCATTTAAACAAGCACATGAGCTTCACCGAAAAAGGGGAAAACCCTAGACATTACCTCAAAAATCAATCTTTCATCAGATTGCCCTAACTTGGATCTTTGCAATTCCTAAGAAACCGCAATCCAATCGAAACATGAAATAACANCCCTTCGTAGCATGTAATGATAATAAAATTAATGAAAATAAGTACTCGTATTTGTTTTTAGAAAAAGGTATATAAAAATATATTTTATAAATAAATATTTGTTTTTCAAAAATCTAGAAAATATTAATTTATCTTAAAAAATAAGTATTATTTTAAAAAAATATATAACATTTTCTAAAAATAAATATTCATTTTTTAAAAACAAGAGCCAATCATGCTTGTAGCGCTCCATGCTCTTATGAGTGTGGAAAGAGTGAATTTTTATTTTCCATCTATTTTAGGACATTNACAGAAATTAAGAAAACGAGGCAATCAATATATGAGAGAGTGAGAAGTTGTGATTGTGTATGTATGTATGTATGTACCTGTGTCTCTAGATTTAGGGGAACAAGCAGCAGGAGGGGTTTCTCAACATTTTCTTTTCTTCGATTTTCTTATTTATAACCGACAAAAAATGTTTTTATTTATTGTGAGTTGTCTGAAAAGGGACCAGCTCTCATTGCTTTTCACCTCAATTTAATTCGGGGATGTATTTTATAAATTATATAAAAAAATATTCTTTATGGTTTTAAAATTAAAGGTATTTGTTACCTTTCTTTTAAATTTATTTTAGAAAATAAGAAATATTGTTTTACCGGAAAAACCACATTTTTATATTTTTTGGTTTTTGTTTTTAAAGTTTTTTTACCTTTTATTTTCTAAAATTAATTATAGAGACAGGCTAAATATTACATAATTTTTATTAAAAAATGTTTTTTTATTTATAATTGTTTTTAATGTAAATTTAGTAAGTATATTAATTTAAATCTTGTATATTATATAAATATGTATGACTTATAATTATCTTTTCAAAATATTTATATATATATAACTAATAATATTAATCTCTCATTTCCTCCTTTAATTTTTATAATCCGGCAAACTTTTGACCTTCATTATTTTTTAATTGTATTACTGTAAATATTAAATTTTCATAAATTATCCTTGATTTTTGTATATTGTTTAGAGTTAATAATATAATATTAAATATTAAATTTTAATATTTAATTGAATCAATGCTAATATTGATTAGATTAATGTCAGTGTTAAGTCTCAGACTCTCAGCCCTTCGTAGCATGTAATGATAATAAAATTAATGAAAATAAGTATTTGTTTTTAGAAAAAGGTATATAAAATTATATTTTATAAATAAATATTTGTTTTTCAAAATTCTAGAAAATATTAATTTATCTTAAAAAATAAGTATTATTTTAAAAAAATATATAACATTTTCTAAAAATAAATATTCATTTTTTAAAAATAAGAGCCAATCATGACTTGTAGCGCTCCATGCTCTTATGAGTGTGGAAAGAGTGAATTTTTATTTTCCATCTATTTTAGGACATTGGGCCGTGCTGCTGTGGCATGCACAATTCAAAATAATAATGGTCTAGTAGTAAGTGTGCGTTGGGCTATATAATCACCCAATCTCCTGATTGCTATGTTTGGTCCACTTCTTAATTATTGAAAATTAAACCAGATTGTACACACCTGGACCGGACTCGATCTCAAAAGCCCACAACAGCTTTAAACGACTACATTAGTGTCCTCATTTTTTTTCAGAGTTTGTTTGGTTCAGCTTATTTAAAAAATATATTTATTTATTTTTTTGACTTTTTTTTAGAAATAGTGTATTTATTTCTAAAATTAAACTAAGTTAAAACCTGCCGAGAAGTTATTTTTGTACAGCTTATATCCATTGAATGACTTAATTAATTATAATTCAGTCGTTTTCTTTAATAAACTATAGGATTTATCTCTCAACTAACATCATGTTGGACTTAAAAATAAAAGTCCTGCAGGTTGGCTTCAAAAATAGGTAATTCTAGTTATTTGTGGAAATATGTCAACACATAAAGGAGCTGATGAGCTGCTGCAAGCCTGCAAAAGCTGAATTAACGATNTAAACAACACATAAAGGAGCTGATGAGCTGCTGCAAGCCTGCAAAAGCTGAATTAACGATCACTTAATNTTCGTAGCATGTAATGATAATAAAATTAATGAAAATAAGTATTTGTTTTTAGAAAAAGGTATATAAAATTATATTTTATAAATAAATATTTGTTTTTCAAAATTCTAGAAAATATTAATTTATCTTAAAAAATAAGTATTATTTTAAAAAAATATATAACATTTTCTAAAAATAAATATTCATTTTTTAAAAATAAGAGCCAATCATGACTTGTAGCGCTCCATGCTCTTATGAGTGTGGAAAGAGTGAATTTTTATTTTCCATCTATTTTAGGACATTGGGCCGTGCTGCTGTGGCATGCACAATTCAAAATAATAATGGTCTAGTAGTAAGTGTGCGTTGGGCTATATAATCACCCAATCTCCTGATTGCTATGTTTGGTCCACTTCTTAATTATTGAAAATTAAACCAGATTGTACACACCTGGACCGGACTCGATCTCAAAAGCCCACAACAGCTTTAAACGACTACATTAGTGTCCTCATTTTTTTTCAGAGTTTGTTTGGTTCAGCTTATTTAAAAAATATATTTATTTATTTTTTTGACTTTTTTTTAGAAATAGTGTATTTATTTCTAAAATTAAACTAAGTTAAAACCTGCCGAGAAGTTATTTTTGTACAGCTTATATCCATTGAATGACTTAATTAATTATAATTCAGTCGTTTTCTTTAATAAACTATAGGATTTATCTCTCAACTAACATCATGTTGGACTTAAAAATAAAAGTCCTGCAGGTTGGCTTCAAAAATAGGTAATTCTAGTTATTTGTGGAAATATGTCAACACATAAAGGAGCTGATGAGCTGCTGCAAGCCTGCAAAAGCTGAATTAACGATCACTTAATAAATTTGTTTTAAAAACCAAATTCCAATCAATTAATCATCTCCTTAATCGTAATTTAGAAATGATGTGTTTTTTCCTGCAAGTTGTAGTGATTCACAAACACAATCCCTTCCAGGCACCCAAAAGTACTTGATGAGTAGTGTGGTGCATGTTAACAGTCATCACATGCCTCCTGCTAAGATTGTTAGAAAAAGTTTCCCAAGTTCTAGGCTTCTAGCAACTGATCAGTGATTCTGACCATGTAGAAAAATTAGAGCCAAGCAAAAGTTCACAAGTTGTGCTCACCGGATTGCCTTCACGTGATTTAGAATTTATAAGCTCACGAGTTCCGTTCCTGGCGCTAAACTCACGAGGTTAACAAAAGAGTATTTGTTAAACGATATCATGCCATGTTTCAAACATAAATTTCATTTAAAATTTTGAATTTGATAAAGTCACATGTTTGAATAATTAAAAGAATTTAGATTTGAATTTGAATTTCAAAACACTCAAAAATTAATATAAATATAAAAATTTGAATTAAAATCCGTCATTTGAAATGAAATACATATTTCCAAATACAATCTTAAGATAATCAAGCATGTTTTATTTTATTCACTTTTTTCTTTTAAAAAAGCATTTCTTTTAATTATAAAAGACATTCTTCTAGTGGGCATTTTTATTTTATTTTATTTTATTGTTTGATTCTCTTATGAATTGTTATATATGAAATTATTAATTGAGTTAATTAAAAAAATGTTTTAATTTACAAATTAGTTAGATATGACAACTTGTGCACGTAGCTATAGAAAAAAGAACCCTGCATATGTGAACCAGGAGTTACAAGTCCACTCTGATAGATATGTTTTTTTTTCTTTTTTTCACCACCACCAAATTTAAAATACCTTGATCCTAAACCCAAATAGAGAAAGTGAGGAAGTTTGAGAAATTAATAAAAATATTAAAAATGCACTAATTCAGTTGACTACTTTAATAAAAATAATTATATTTTGTAATTGTAAGTTAATTATACTATTCGTTACCCCCAATAAATCTGAGCTCCATGGACACCTTGAATTACTTATAAGGCTTTAGTTGTTATAAAAATTGCTTTCTGTTTTTTTTGAATAAAAATTGCTTTCGGTTTCGATTTTATTTTTTCTAAAAGAAAATGAAAGGCATATCTAACAACTGTTATCCACACTCTAAACTAATCAATCGAATTTATATTAATAACTATTTGATTCACAACTCAAATTTATATTAATAATTTGGTGCTGAATATATGTATAACTACTTAATACTCCTTTCGTCCAAAGATAAATTGTCTCAAAATGTTTATCCCTCTCTTCTTCTAAAATAAATTTTTGAATATTTTTGTAATGACTATTCTTGTACTACTATTTTTTAGTATTTAAATAATTTAAATTTATAAACCATTCAATTTAATGTAATTATTCAGAATATACAAATAAATAAATTATTCGATTAACTTTTTCTCTTAATTTCTTTTAAAATACATATAAATGAAACGAAGAGAGGACTACAAATTATTTTTCTCGATTTTGGGGTTCAATTGTCCCCCACGCTCCTCTATCTGAGAAACCAATACAATTTCATAAATATTTATTTATATTGGTAATTTTTATATTTGGGCATGAGCTTAAAAGAAATTTTTATACAAATGTATGAGGGCATATTTGTAATTACAGTAGGTAAATTTTAAAATAACAAAATTGTTATTAGTAATACATAAAAACTCCTTATAATCTTAGATATGTTCAACATTTTCTCTTTATATTTTAAAGAAGTTTTTTAATTAAAAGATAATATTTTCAATTACTTATAAACACACTCCACAAGTTAAATAGAATTTTTTTTGTCAGAATCAACTTTTACGTAAATGAGTTGTATCGAAATACAATCCCGTAAAGACCGAAATTCTTTCATTCAAGAAAATTTATCGTCTAACCAAAAGACGTGCAGATGTGTCTCTAAAAATTTAGACAATAAGTCTTTAAATAGATTTATATATTAGCTAATAATGTAAGTTTAATTATTATTCAGAGGGGTGAGACCTATGAGTTATGACCAGTGGTCCAGTAGGCCATGTTTATGAACCGATCTACATATATGGGTCCATTCTCCATTCGGTCGGAACCGGTTCCAGACAAACGCGCAGATCATATTATTGCTACATTGATATTTATAAATTAATTGAAAATAAATTACTCCTTCGGTCCCATGCTTTTGATTTTTTAATATGTAAATCGAGCTCTTAAAAGAATTGTATTAAAATATTATAATTATATTTAATATTTATATCAAATTAAATTTTAGATTCTAAATTTAATTTGATATAAGAATTAAAATTGTATATCAAGAAAATATTATTTTTAAATCTTTGATATGCGTATTAAAGAGTTTAAAACAAGAGGGAGTATCAATTAATAATTTTAATGATACGATTTAATAACTATATAATGATCATTTTCTTGTTAAATATTTAAAACATAATTGGTGAAAGTTTATCAACCGATGAAATTGATGATTCATTATTCATCGTAACTCCATCAATTTTTAAATATTTAATGAATTGATAAAGTTAAGTTTTATTATTAGACTGATAAAACTTTATTATTATATTATTAAATTACCACAACCCATTAATGCATCGTTTGGTTTGTGATATCTAGGTATTAAGTATGAGTTTTGTTCATTCCAAACTCATAGTATCTGGTTTAAAATTTTAAAACTCATACCATAAACCTATAAAATATGTGTTTTTGATACTTTATAAGGAGGTGGGTATGAATCATGGGTATGGAGAATCAAATTAAATTTTATTATTTTTATCTTTTTTTTTCGAAAAACAAACAATCGTTTTATCGATAAATAATAACCGATAATACATCAAAGATAATAAAAGTTTATCATCTAACCAAAAGATATGTTTAACCAATCCATAAGTTGAAACAACCCATTGGAAAGAGATTTCCCGGAAATTTAGATAATAAAAACCTTTATATACAACAATACAGACCTCATTGAAAAACCCCATGAGAGTAAAACCCTGTGAGAAAAACCTCTAAGAGGAAAAAGAATGCCCTAAAATGAACATAAAATGATGAATTTACATAGTCGATCCAAACATAAATACCGGAAATTCTTAAAAATTTGCGAGTCCCAAATACTAAAAATTAGTCACTTGTTATTTTTCCGCTATTAAATTCAAATTCATGTCTCCATCAACCTTCTATTTATCCTTTTTCTCCTTTTCTCATCCAAGTGAGTCTGAAAAATCACCAAATCAACCACAATAATTGAGTTAAGATAACATTACTAAACTATTAATTAATATATATCATGTTTAACACTTCCAAATGCCACTTCTTCCCGCAATATATTTAATAAATAAATTTTATATATATCTAACCAAATGGTCCTCGTCCCCTTTAGTTAGATACATAAAACTTCAGGTACTCATAAAATAAAATGTACTTCCCTTTTATTGCTACTTCTAAGCATCCTTTATTTCTTCTTATTTTTACAATTGCCTATTTCTCATAACGAAAAATGACACGAATTTGACAACAAATAATATACACCAATAAATTGTCCAAAAACCAACATTTGTTATACACCACTAATATGCACAAAATTTCCATATAAAATGGCACACTCTATATAATTTATGAAGATTTAAGAAACTTAAAGACAATAAAAGATAATCACTCAAACTTTATGGCATATTAATGTAAAAAAAACGTTACTAGTCAAGCTAAAATGAATACGAAATAAGTCAAAGAAATTTAAATCAACAAATACATAAATCACGAAACTAATAACAACATATTCCAATCAACAATTTCAACATATACAGTTTAGACTCAATCACACCAAAAAAATCACAATAAATCAACTATACCGCTGCCCTTTACAACATCCGTTGAAACTATAATACTAAACATTAATCCAAAAATACGGAGATATAAAATTAAAATTCAGAACTAAACACTGGTATTCTATCTAATTAATTATAAAGCACGATCAGGTATACGCAAATTTCAACAAACAATTCAAACATAAACAGCATAAAACTCAAATCCTCACAAATCGATTTCGTAAAAGTTCGCAACCAATCAACTCAACTCACTAGTGACTCATACAGTATCAATCAAAACTATGATACTATAACTCAAAGCACAATTTAGAGTATACAATTGAGATCATCAAATAAACAAGTATATAGGCAGTTAAATATACATACATACATTAAAATTCAACACTTATATACCTTTGTGTGTGCCCGTGAGCATTTGACAAAATTATATAAAATTCGAGAGGGTTAAAAGGTTGCACACAGACCTGCAACTTGTATTCCCCATCGTCTCAAAAACTAAGTTTTATCAAATCCCCAATTTCACCATGGATTTCGACGAGTGCGAGTATCTCGAAAAGACCGTCATCGATCCCGACATCGTGTCTGACAAATCTCACCGGAGAAGTAATCTCAATAAATGAATAAAATTCTTCCTGTACAAACCAATAGACAAGGGGAGGGGGCTAGATCTTGTAATTTTGGAATGAATCACGCCTAGTTGCTTGAGAGTGGCCGGTAAGGCCATGATTCCGGCGCCGACGATCGTGGTGGAGAGATTGAAAACGGCACCATAGAAGGAAGCGCCGGATTGAATGACGGAGTCATCGTCTTTTTGAAGGAGCAGAGGCGTTGTTTGACCCTCATTATTTTTATCTTTATTTACAAAGTTACACGCTAATTTTTGTAATAAAAAGTTTATAATAATATTATTTAATGTTTAAGAAATAATAATGATTTATTTTTATATTAATTATTTATATTTTTTTACTCATTAAAAATTATATTAAATTAATAAATTCATTTTACCCTTTAACCAAACACATTATATCAACAATGATATTTCATACTCATAGTCTCATGTCACGTTAACCCACAATGATATTTCATACTCATAGTCTCATGTCATATTAACTCGATTCTTGATTTCAAATATGGTGAACTAGGGGTGAGCACGGTTCGGTTCGGTTCGGTTTTTGACCGGAACCGGAACCGGAACCGCATATCTTCGGTTTTAAAAATTGAAAACCGCAACCGCAACCGAACCATCGGTTTCGGTTT
>QRFB01009648.1:0-13989 GCA_008931105.1 Oenanthe javanica
AGTTTTTTGTTGACCTAGACACAGTGACTAACATAATGTAGATAGCAAAAGATGTTTACACGTACAATTTGTGTTGATTTATCCTTTATATAGCATTTGGCTGGAATTTCTCATCAAAACTTAAAATGAAATGGCTAGAAAGCCAAATTTCACAAGTCTATCTTATTAGATTCAACTGCTCTAACAGTCACAATTTTTCGAGTATGTACTTAAATTCATTCGAGATGTGAATAAACTCTAATCGGAGAAGAATATGGTTCCTGGGTTCTTTTTATTGGAATGTTTTCATTCGAGATGTGAAAAAACTCAAATAGGAGAAGAATACTACTCTTCTTACAAAAAAGGAATTATGCCATTGGGAATGAACATATTATATTTGGATTGGCAGTAGTAAAGAAAAATAAATGTAGAAATTTAAATAGTTGCTACCTCTTTAAGATAATTTTACTTGAAATTCAGCAATTACACAAATTGAGGGGAAGAAAAGGACATACAATTTATTCCTAAAACGCTTTGCAATTTTTGCATACTACTACAGCAAACTAAAGTCCCAGATCAATCCTATGTTACTGCCAAACGATCAAATAACCAGATAAAAAAAGTACTGATTCACTATAAACCAACTAAACCCCTCCACACTAGTTCAAAAACATATAAGCTATGATCATAGTGATCCATAGAGTAGAAAAATGAAGCAACTCATCAACGTCGAAATAACCGCAAGTGAAGTGGATAAAGAAGATGAAGCTTTTGATGGAGCTGGAGCAGGAGCTGTTGGTGCAGGTTTTGGAGCTTTGGATTTGGACGGTGCTAGGATTTTATGCTTTGGTGTATGATTACCTTCAATTCAAAAATAACAACAATAGTACTAACAAGGCCAAGTCTGCATTATTATGTAATTAAATCTGAAAAAATATATAAACAAATCTAGTCATCTAGTGCCTTTATATAAAGAAACGTTATACAGAGTATCTAGTACCTGGAGCTGGAGATGGTTGATGAGAATCATTGGAATCGACTGCTTACATGAAAAACAAAAAATTATTACAATGTATCAAATTTATGCAGTTCTTTTAGTGTGTGTTTGTGTTGATATACAATCGATAAATTTAAGGTGACTCACTATGACATTTTGGAAGCTGATACGAGACACCACAAGCAGATGGCAGAGTTTTAGCCCTTGTAATATTCAAACTAACACCCAAATCAGAAGTGCTCTTTAGAGCTGCACACAAACAATTTTTATTCTTTTTCATGATCTTCTTAAATCCCGAACAACACATAGACTCTGGCTTTGTTTCCTTTCCTCCATTCGACAAATAAGGTGCACAGTCCATCATATTATAAACCATGGCACCACAATCGGAACCCGAACGAGGTGCAGGAGTCGGAGAATGATGCGGTGATGGTTCCGACGACGGGGACTTGAGTGTCACGGCACATTCCACTGTCACTAGCAAGTTCCACGTACAAACAATGCATGCAGTGAGCCAAAACTTTGTCATGTTTTGTTTGTACATGATGTGTTATGTTAACAAAGCTAGTGAAAAAGGTTGAGATGGTTTGGTAAATGAAAGATGAAAAATGAGAGTGTTAGTAGAAAGTTATATGTATAATGAGTAAAATTTAAAAAGCTGTTGGATTATCCCCTGTTTTCATGAGTAAATAGGATGAACGTTAAGCCCTATCCAGTCTGTTGCGTTTGAAAAGAAAAGGTCTTCCCTAAAAGTAGGCGGACAACCTATATTAAAAAAAATGGTAGGATAATTATTCATAATAATTAATTATATATGTATATTCAAGTAAATAGTAAAAATTAATAATAAAATATGAAATAATAACAACAGAGTAATAAATATTATAAAAAGAAGAATTTAGTTAATCATATTAATCCAAGGGAAAGAAAGGGGCTCACATTTCACCATAAAACTGGTTATCACATGAATCTTTGACTAGTATAATAATAGTGGGATAATAATTCTAAAAATTAAAGCCACTACAAGGTATGTACGGTTGAAATACTTGGATATTAAATCCTATTTCATAAATTCGAAAGAAAATTACTTTTAAAATAAGTAAAATATGAAAATTTAAATTATTAAATAATTTAATTTTTAAATTATTAAAATTATAAAATAAAGTTGATAAGTTATACATATTGTGTATGTTATATTAGTGGATTATTTATCTATTCAACACAATTTTAATCACATAATATTCTAACTTAAAATTAAGAAGTTCACTATTAATTAAATACTGAAATTCAAATCAAAATATCTAGATTTAAAGATAATCAGTTGCTTCCTTTAAATTTATATTTATTGATACTTTACATGGACTTTACTGCAATGTGTAACAATTAAATATTATAAAAAAATATCAAGTTAAATTAAATATTTTTATACACACACATAGGTTTTAGACTCATGTAGAGATAAAGCTATTTCCTATATATATTCCCCACCAATTATTTGCCTATTCGTCACTCAGAAATAGACACCATCCAGCCACTTGCCAACAGTTGTTTATTTTAAGCAATGATGATGCTTTTATATCGCCTATCGTTGTCCAGATGTTCACACAATCTGCACTTAATTCTTATTTTTGTTTATAAACTAATCTTTGATTAATGCTTCAAAGATTATGATTAAGTAATTCTTAATCAAGTACAGCTCCATCTCCTTAATTATTGNAATAATTTTGTTTTATAAACTAATCTTTGATCAATGCTTCAAATATTATAATTTTAATTCTTAATCAAGTACAGCTCCATCTCCTTAATTATTGTTTCCATATGTTTCCTAATCTACAACACCAAGCATGTTACAACTTGTTAATACCATGTAGAGTGTGTTGTAATCATAAATTTAAAACACATTCATATCCTAATCACAACTTATGCTCCGTTTGAGAGTACTGTTGGAAATTACTGTGGTGTGAGAAAAAGTGCTGTCAGGAAAATCAGATGATTGTTTGGTAATTTTTTTTTAATTTATTTATATTTTGAGATATAATATATAAAAATAGTGTTTTTGAGAAAATTTGATGATGCTGCTACTTCCTGCAAAAGCTAAAAATAACTTTTTTCAAAAGCAAGGGTACATGCTTTTGCTAACAGCAGCTTTTAAACTAAAAGCGCTTTTTTAGACGACAATTTTTAGAATTTATCAAACACCATTCTGACAGTTTTTCAGCAAAAACTGCTGTAGGTGTGTATAACAGGAATACCAAACGAGGTCTTAGAGTATATAGTAATAGGATTGTTTTACATATGTCGAGTAATTTTTTACTTAGATGTTTTGATGAGAACAACTTATAAATAAGACCGGAGAGTAGTAAGAAAGAATCTCGTGGGTGGCTTTATGTAATTAATTCCCACATGCGTGGTTGGTTACTAACAAGTAACAACATCAAAACAAAGCAAGTTGAGAAAAAGCATGACCACACAATAGCCTTGATGCATCCACATCACTAACAAATGCCTTTCAATATACTTGCTCAAAAACAGGGTCCATGGAATAATAACACCAACATAACAACAAGATCGAAGAAGAAAGATGCATATATTCATCATATATTGACATACACATAGAGATACATATGCATAAACATAAGTTTGCACATATTATTGCCACATGCATAGCATATCTTTGTTTTCATGGAGATTGATCACATAACGGCAGTGGCAACAGCCTCAGTTACTTCTGATCCGGGAGCTATAGATACAGGGATAGATGCAGCAGCAGCTTCATGATTTTTTGATGCTAAACGACACTTTTCTTTCCTCTCGTCTTGAATTATTTGTTGTTGCCGACACTCTGAACTACAGAAACCACTATCTCCCCTGTACCAATATTTACTCTGCTGTTAAAATCAAATATATATCCATTCTGATCAAATTTATGATACTTATACAATAATCATTACGTAAATTAGCATCAGTTCGAACAGGAAGAGTTCAACTCAGGCTAAAATCCGTCTGAACGAGAAAATCAGTGAATTTTTTTATTTCGGACTTTAAAATCGAGCAAAAGAAATTATTTTTGTATGACTGCAAATTTTGAAAAGTTATTGAAGATTTTATTATAAGATTTTTCAATCCCCGCTCTTTCTGAATCTGTTCGCTAGTGCCAAGAATCGATAAGCAAAAATTCGAATGTAATTTCAACTAGCTAGATTTTGTTGAGATCAGCCTACTTGAAGCCGTTTACTTTGGTCTTGTTATAGCATTTTATTGATCACTATGCGATCGTGAAAAATCCTTCAAGTACATATAAGAAGTGTTTCGAAAACTATTGATGAGACAGACTTGAACAAATAAGATAAATAGTACCTGTACATGAAGATGTCACGCCCTGGAACCAAACGGAGCTTGCATAAAGAGCAAGATCTCAAAAAATGAGCAGAGTCAGTAAAGTCCACGGAATTTCGACGATGGTTTCTGACAGAGGGTGGAGGAGGAGGAGCAGTAGTAAAGGTGAGATCAAGCGTAAACTCTGTCATGCTTGTAGTTCTTTTTATCGGTGGTCTTTGCCTCTTTCCCAGCATCATATATGATCTTTCTCTATATTAAGTTGTGAAATGATGTTGGAGTGAGGAGTGAAATGGTAGGAATGATGTTAAAACTTATAAAGGGAGAGCCAAAAAGTAAGGAGTGAATCTGCACCGTTGGTTCTTGTTATCAGTGGAAATCTCAAGTCACCATTTCTTTTTGTAAGTTGGATTGGTTTATGTCACCCTCCACTTATTATATTTTGTTTTGTTTCAGACCTTTTATCGGCCCCATTCCCACATTTTGCTTTGTGCTCGTGATGGAATTTCTCTATCTTTTTAGTTTTTGCTTTTATTTGACGTATAAAATGTCTGAACTTTGAAGGTTTTGCATTCATTAGCTCAAAAATTAAAAGTTACTGTATTTTTCAACTTATAAGTTACTTATCGGAGAAAATAAACGGGGCCTAAGAGTGATTTCAGTGCTACCTAGTAGTCGACGTGATAAACAGCTCTTTCGTTTATTTACTACTCTGCTGCTCAAGCTCTTTCACATAACAAGGAGCTTATTAGCAGGAGAATCCAACCATGAACAAAGAAGCTGAACAACTAAGAAATGCGGTAAAACAAGTCGAATAAATTTGACGTAACTTTTAACATAAGAATCGCACTATAGGAAACAGCAGAGGTATATGACCGAAAGTAAATTTGAACAAGAGCATAGAAATTATTCATTAGGAAGTGGATTGAGTTCTTCGTATAATATGAGCCCCACACATTTCTACCTTCACTTCTCCGCAGGGAATTTTCACACCTTCACTAGAATAAGAGTATAATAGGCTTTGAATTGAAACCACAATTCTATCTCCACTTTTCACCAAGATTCTGTCTCCTCTTATGCATTCTATCGTGGACTGTAATTCACCTAATATAGGATATGTTTCATAGATGTCATAGTTCTTTGTCATGCCTTCTGTTTTATTAGTAAATACAGCTCTGATGTGAGAATTCCGTTTGGTATTTTTGCACGTATAAACAATCCAAAGCGCGACACCTGAGAAGTCATATCCCAAGTTTAGTGGGATATTAAAAGAGAGTGTACACCCGCTGCTTTTAAAGTTAAACCATTCTGCAATCTCTTCGTTTGGTAGATGAGCTTTAAATGAGGAGAAGTAGTTTAGTCCTGCCTGTGACACGAAGAAAAAAATGTGAAGATATAGTAGCCCTATTGTAGTGTTAGTAGTGTGATTGTGTGTACGTGAGAGACCAAGGGAGAGCACATTATTAACTAACCTGAAGCATACTATCTATCAAAATGAATTCTAATTTGCTGGAGTTTCCAACAAGATCCAGATGTTTCAAGTCCTTCAAAATAGACAGATCTGGTAGATCTTGCAGGCTGGTGCAACCTAAAACATCAAGTTTCTCAAGATGTGGAGGAAGTAACGAGAGTGATTGAAGGCTGGTGCATCTCTCTATACACAAAATTTTCAATTGTTTCAAGCTGGATAAATCAGGTAGCTGTTCAAGTAAAGCATGGTTATATACCTTCAGCTCTTTAAGATTCAGAGGAAGTTCGGGAAAGGATAGCCCAAAACTTGTACAGTTATTTAATGTAAGATTTTCTAAGTTGGACAGCTTAGAAAGGCTAAACGGTTTAGTTGAGCAGAACCTATCGCCATCATCAGTAAGATGTAACCTTACCAAAGAAGACAAATTTGAAATAATAGGCTCGCACAATCTTACATTACATTTCAGACTTAAAACTTCCAGCTTCATATTTTTCACCGTATCAGGCAAATTAATTCTAATCATGCTCACTTCGTCGAGAGATAACATTGCCACTGATGCAAGATTCCCGATGCTATTGGGCAGATTTTTGAGTTTTTTGCACAAACTCAAATCCAACACTTTTAACCTACTCAGTTGTCCAATAGAATCTGGTAACTCTTCAATTGCTGTACTATATGCACTAAGCTCTTCTAAGCTTTGCATTTTTCCCAATTCCTCAGGCAATTGCTCCAGCTTTAAACAGCTGTCCAAATTTAATTTTTTGAGCAACTTTAGGTTCCGCATGCTATTTGGAAGACTAGTAAGGTTTCTGCATTTATACAAATCTAGTTCAACCAAATTAATCAGGCATCCAATTGAATCAGGAAGTTGTTCAATTGCACTACAACTTGCATCAAACGTCGCTAAGCATTTCATGTCTCCCAACTGCTTAGGTAACTTTCTAAGCTTCTTGCAACTGATCAATTTTAACTCAACCAATTCCGTCAGCTGAACAATTGAATCTGGAAGTTGCTCAATTGCTGTACAACTTGCATTAAACATCTTTAAGCCTTTCATATCACCCAATTGCTCTGGCAAACGATTCAGATTTCGGCAATCACCCAAATCTAAACAGCCCAAATTCATCAGTTGTTTGATAGACTGTGGCAGTCTTGCCAGGCTATGGCAATCACGCAAATCCAAATGGCTTAGATTAGTTATTTCTCCAATTACCTGAGGCAATTCTTTCAATTGGCCACATTCAGCCAAATCCAAATGACTCAAATTAGTCAACTGTACAATTGATGATTCAACTTTTCGTAGACTTTTACAACCACGGAACTTTAACTTCTCGATCAATCTTAAATATCCAAAATCAGGGGTTGATTTCAGGTTCTTTGAGTAACTGACATTTATAATCTTCAAGCTCTCTAAAGGCTGTATTAAACAGAATAAAAGTCAGAACAACAAGAATTTTTGAGGTACCCATCTAGATTTTATTACATTCCAGTAAATCAGAAATAGATTATGATACTGTCCATAATATAGGCCGAGCAACTTTTCTCTAAGCTTAAGACACTCTTAACAGTGTTTTTGTTTTGAATAAAAAGATCAAATACATATTAGTAAACATTATGTATGAATATATTACGGACATGAGAGAGTATCTGTTTCGGTTTCATACCATAGTATTCTTCCACAGTGTCTGGAATTCGCTGCATGGCATGTAGAGGGAGACAAGTTTTTTTGGACGAAAACTGGAAGGTAAATATTTCCATCTACAATTAGACCATCTGATGCACCTTAACTCATGAAATGAGTTTTTCAAATCTCCCTTAATATCACTTCCATCATGTATTTCAAGCAACCTCAAGTTGGGCAGCCTATCAAATATTTTGGCACTCATTTGTTTTCTTGAAGACATTTTCAAGTCTAAGATAAGACCTTCTATTTTACTGGTTCCCTGTTTGGATCATTGAAGGAAAAAAGAAAAAAAAGAAAAAAAAAAGAGACTAAAATTAGACACAGAGAGATCCAACCAGCAGACAAGCCTCTTAGGACACTTACGATAAACCAAGTAAAAGATTTGTCTTGTTTCTTGTGTTAATTATGATAATTGAATCATAAAAAATAATTAATCTCTAGGTCACTACTACTACAAAGTATTTTCAAGTCAGAGTCTATATAAAAACTTATACTCAGTAGAAATTTGTGTAAAATAATAAACTTTGTTACTTATAATTTCTTTTAATAAGTTGATTATGTGCATGGTTAAAGATTTGGAAAAATAATTAAGAACCCAATAAATCGACAATTTATTAATTTATTGATAATATAATATTCTTAATGATAAATAATTCTGTGGAGTTCAAAATTTGTTAAGCTATAGAGGCTTATTAGGATGACTAATTGGATATTCAAGTAACTGCTACAAAAATGAAATTCCATTACCTCTAGATGTTGCAGAACATCGCATGCATTTTCTGTAGACAAGTACAAGAGTTTGGATTCGTCGCGAATAACTTTCCATCCCATGTCCTGTATAAGATTATGCATCTGAAACTTATTATTGCTATCAACTGTTAGTAGGCATCTTTCTAATAGAACTGGTATTCCTTCATCTGGGTAGAATTTACAAGATTTAAATATATGAATGGCCTCATCTTTGTCCTTTCCAATGAAGAAGAATACAATGTCAAGGAATATTGCCATCTGGGTCACATCCAATTCATCGTAGCTCAGCTTAAGGATTTGCAATATCTCTTTCTCGGGAATTTTTTGAACTTTCTCAAGCTTATCTTTCCAGACTGACACTTGGGTCTTACCACGCAAATACGAACCCAACACCTTAAGAGCTAAAGGAAGACCTCCGGCATAAGTTACAAAGCTTCCTGAGAGCTCTTTGAAATATTCAGGCGGTGCTGGTCTTCCAAAGGCATGATAGCTAAAGAGAACCAATGAATCAGTTGGTCTCAATTCCTTCACATAATATATTTCTACTTCAGATTTTTTTAGTTTTATTTTATTAGGCAGGTCTGCATCTCTTGTTGTTATTATAATTTTATTTCCAGCTGAAAACAAGTTGCAAAGCGGTGCTAAAAAATTTGAAAAGCCTGACCGGTCCAAATCATCCAGAACAATGAGAACTTTCTCAGAACTAAGAATATGTTTCAATTTTCTGATTCCACTTGCAACATTATAGACCTTATAATCTTTTTTTCTGAGAAGCTCATTCAATAGTTGCTCAAGGAAAGGAAGTGGAGAAAGAGGACCATCTTCTTTTGAATATTGTTTGATATTTTCAATAAAGCAGCTGCTATCGAATCTGTCTGAATATTTGTTGTAGAAAGCTTTGGCAATTGTAGTTTTCCCGATCCCACCCATCCCACAAATACCAAGGGCACAGACATCATTTGACTCCATGTTTAGTTTTTGATATATATCTTCAACAGCAGAATCTATTCCAAATAGATATTCATCAAGGTACAATTCTTTTGTACAAGCTTGTCGTGCCAGATTCTCCACAATATTTTGAATAGTGTCTGATTCATTCCTGTTTTTGATAAAAAAATGCAAAATTTTAATTCTAAATGCTTAATATAAGCGGTTTACTTATTATTATATACATAAGTAATTTTCTCCAGAATTCATGTCTCCAAGAAATCGATGAGAATCTCTGTCATGTTTGCCGAAATATATCATTAATGATAACAAGAGAACAAGGAGCAACTTATGGAATGAAGAACTCAATACTTTTTTATTCCAATATGCAGAGTGTTTCAAGTTCTATACCAGCAGCCACTGTTCTTATAAATTATTGAGTAGTGTGATAGTAATGGAATTAGTTTAGTATTGGAGACCAGTCATGACAATTGATTAATTGTTGACATAATTGATAATTCAGTAAGGTAATTGGCAAACAAAAAACTCATAATATAAAAAAAAAGGACTTACTCATCTGCATTTTCTTTCAGATGGTACCCTGATAGCTCCGCGATTTGAGCAAGAGCAGATTTCCACTTCTCAATCATATCAATAGTATAATGCTTCTTGTGATCATCAAGAGCTTCTCCAAAACTCTTTTTCTGGTATCGTAGATCTGTTGGATTGACATAGTAAAATACAGGAACGATCTGATTCTTTGTTTGTTTGCAACCAAGGATCTCTACGAGCTCATTAAGGCACCATGACGAACGAGCATAGTTCTCTGAGATAACAACGACAAACTTGTTTGATTTTTTGATGGCGTCACGTAGTCCTGATGAAATTTCTCCACCCTTTTCAAGTGCAGGTTCATCTCTGAAGGTTGATATTCCAGCTTGATCCAAAGCAGAGTAAAGATGTGAAATAAAGTTTCTGCGAGTGTCCTTACCATAAAAGCTCAAGAAGACACCCCAACTAGGTGCTGATGAAGAAGAGGAGGAAGAAGAAGAAGAAGAAGAAGAAGAATGGACAGTTCTTGTTGTATCCGTGGAAGGGGGACGCTTCTTCTTACCAGAGGTTAAACGAATGATGGAGATTATGGTGAGAATGGGCAGAGCCCAAACTAGAAGTACTCCTATTGACCAGTAAGGGTCATTTAGTTGATATCTTTTTTTATCCATGAAAGAATAAGAAAGGTGCTTCTTAGCAGAAACTAGAAGATTGTATGTTGCAGACCTTCACTAATCAAGTAAAAGTTGTCTGCAAATCAAATTTTAATCAACAATATTTATCTAATACACTTGTTCTACCTTCCCATTGACAATTCATCTACTCCGGGTAGAATATGCTAGGATTATAACTACTTCATTTGACTAATATTTGTTTAGAAGATCACACTGCAACCAATTATTATATATTACAACTACAATCAAGTCTACATTTGATATGTACATTTTTGGTTAATGTTGAAATTGTCTGCAAATCAAGTTTCAATCAACCTTATTTATCTACTACTTGTTCTACCTTCCCGTTGAGAATTCATCTAATCTTGGTAGAATATGCCAGGATTATAACTACTTCATTTGACTAATATTTGTTAAGCAGATCACACTGCAACCAATTATTATATATTACAGCTACAATCAGGTCTGCATTTGATACAAATATATTAGTACAAGATGATGCCAAGTTGAAACAGAAAATAAGCACAAATGAAGTACATTAATACAACACAAATTAAAAATTCTATTGACTCTCGCATGATTAAACAATTACAAATTTGTCATTATAAATTGTTTAATTGCCGTATTATATGCAATAAATACTTCAAAAACCAGAAAGTATCCATTTCCTTGAACACTAACAAATCTGGTAGATCTTGTAGGCTTGTGCATTTATAACATGCAAGTATGAAGTAACTGAAGATGAGGTGGAAGTGATTGCAGGCTCGTGCACTTCAATATAGTCAATTTCGTTAACCGTCTTAACCTGGATAAATCGGGTAGTTGTTTCGGTGTAGCATACCTTTTTTTAGGGTTCCAGTGTAGCATACCTGGATACCATTAACCCTTCTAAATACAGAGGAACTTCTGGGAAGGACCCATGACTTGTGCAGTTGTCCAGACTTATGTAGACAAAGTATGAATCAATATGGCATGAAAGACAAGTTTTTGGGATGATATATTTTGGAAATTCTTCTGGACTCTCCGTGCTGTTTTTTTTCATGGATCCTCTGTTCTCCTATCTGCGGAAAAAACCCGCCGAGCCAGTGAAAACAGAGCATAACTTCTGTCTGTTTTCTTCAAACTGTCCCTGTTTCAAATCCAAACCACCAGTATTCCAAAACCAAGCAACTCGTATCCATATCCATCAACTCCAAGCAACTCATATCTACTCCAAAACCAACAAATCCATAAATTCAAACCACTAACAGTATGTAAGGGGAGGGGGGATGAAAACCAACAATAATTTAAAACACAAAACGATATGTAAGGGGAGGGGCGGTGAAAAACGGGGACGCGGTCGATAAACGACCAATATACAAAAAAACTCGTACTTCATTAAACTTGTCTCCAGTATACAAGATTCATACTACAAATTCAACATAAAATGAAATTACAACTAAAAACTAATAAAATGCTAAGTAGATGCATTCTCTAGTCTCTGGAGCATAAAAAACCCGGGTATATGCCTCGCCTTCCCTTTTTGTAGCTCACGTGCTATCCTACAGCGGAAGGTCTCAATATCTTCTGGCCACCAAGTAAAGTCACCAATTGTGAAGCCCTGAAGTATATAGTCCATAAAATTCATCGCATATATCCCGCAATCAGAACTATTACTTTGTGTAGGCCTTCTCTTCAGAACATGAAAACTGGCATCTTCATTTGGATAGCTAAACTGGTTCCTACCCCAATATCACAACATAGCATGATCTATACATGCTATGTATATACATGTGGAAATAAAGCAAATCAAAACATGCATGAAATGAAATGAAGGCTTCAAACTGGATTGTAAATCAAATTCATACCATGTAACCATATATAATGCGATCATCAATCCATGTGTTGGGTGCCAAACTCAACATCGAGCCCTCTGACAGTTGATACAAACGGTGTGAGATGCCCCCCGCTATTTTCACCATTCTGTCCAATCCCCAACCCCAATCATCATATATCTTCGTCTTCTTCTCGGAACTCAAAGGTTTGTTGATTTTCCACTTGTCTACAATTCGGGAAAAAGAAACCTCACTTTGGTTTGTAATCCACACCAGATATTAACACCAAGGAGAAAATTACTATAAAAAAAACTTTTGAAAGGGTGCTTTCTATTAAAATAAAGATGCTATTTATTTTTCTTGTATGTCATCTNGCTATTTTCACCATTTTGTCCAATCCCCAACCCCAATCATCATATATCTTCGTCTTCCTCTCGAAGCTCAAAGGTTTGTTGATTTTCCCCTTGCCTACAATTCTAATATACAGTGTGTTGTGTGATTTTACATCAAAGATGTTTTTCCCATTATGCTAGATTTCAAAATGTTTTACAAAGATAAAGATAAACATAAACAAATAAGAAAAAAGACGGATAAATATGAANTTGATTTTCCCCTTGCCTACAATTCTAATATACAGTGTGTTGTGTGATTTTACATCAAAGATGTTTTTCCCATTATGCTAGATTTCAAAATGTTTTACAAAGATAAAGATAAACATAAACAAATAAGAAAAAAGATGGATAAATATGAAAAAATTTACGATTAAAAAGGGTAAATATACATAGACAATGGTGGGAACACGTAAAAACATCTAACTTCCATTTATCAAGTTGTTGAAAAAAGAGGGAAAATCAGGGGTGAAAGGTGTTTTTTGTATGACATGGGCCGCACACATTACCACCTGCACTACTTCGTAAGAAGGAAATTTATTTTCTCCAACGGAACCATATAACTGCCTTTCAAACGAAATCTCAATTCTATCTCCACTTGTTATTGAGATTTGATCTCTACTTATGCATTTTGCCACAGAATATATGTCAGCCCCAACAACAGCAATTAGAGGGATCCAATAGCACTCTGTTATACCATTTGTTTTATTAGTAACAACAACTTTTATGTAATTACGTTCTTTAATGTTGGTATTAAAAAGAACCCAGATCGCAAGTCCTAAAAAGTTNATAAAAATAACCCAGATCGTATGTCCTAAAAAGTTATCTCCCAAGAGTGGTGGGATATCACAGCAAAGTGTTTGCCCACTGCTTTTGTAGCTGAACCATTCTGCAAACTTGGGTACATTAAAAAAATCTTGTTAGATTTATAAAAGTGTGATTGTATAGCATTGAAAACGAGAGAGATCAAATAGCAACAAACCTCAAGGTAAATGGCTTGAAAACTATTTAATTCATGATTGCACCTGCCAAAACTAAAATCTACCAATTCCTTCAACATTGACATATCTGATGGAACTTGTAGGCTTGTGCAATAAGAAACCGTAAGTGATTGAAGACTAGGAGGAAGTGGAGGAAGTGATTCAAGCCTTTGGTAACAGAGAATATCCAACCTCTTCAACTGTTTGAAGCCAGGTAAACCTGGTAGTCGTCCCAATGTTCCATTACCACATATGCTTATGTATGTTAAATTAGGTGGAAGTTCTGGAAACAATGACCCAAAACGTGTACAGCTATACAATTCGAGAACTTGTAGGTTGTAAAGTTCAGAAAGACTAATTGGTTCGGCTGAAGATAAACTCTCACCGTCATCCTCATCACGAAGATATAATTCTTCCAAAGAAGAAAAACTTTGAA
>QRFB01009648.1:13998-27923 GCA_008931105.1 Oenanthe javanica
TAAACCTGGTAGTTGTCCCAATGTTCCATTACCACATATGCTTAAGTATGTTAAATTAGGTGGAAGTTCTGGAAACAATGACCCAAAACGTGTACAGCTATACAATTCGAGAACTTGTAGGTTGTAAAGTTCAGAAAGACTAATTGGTTCGGCTGAAGATAAACTCTCACCGTCATCCTCATCACGAAGATATAATTCTTCCAAAGAAGAAAAACCTTGAAACATAGGGAACCATTATCTTATATCACAACTCAGACCTAAAGTAGCCAGCTTTGTATTTTTCACCGTATTAGGCAAATTATTTCTACAACCAATGCCTGATTGGAGAATATATAAGCTTTTAAGTGATGCAAGATTCCATACGCTATCTGGAACATACCTAAGCTTGTCACAACTAGTCACATCCAACTTTCGCAACCTATTCAGTTGTTGAATAGAATCTGGTATTTGTTCAATTGCTGTAAAAGCTGCATAAAGAGTTTCTAAGCATTGCATATTCCCCAATTCATCGGGCAATCCCTCCAGCTTTGAACAGTGGTTGAGATATAGAACTTGGAGCAGCTCGAGCTTCCATATGCTATTTGGAAGATTTCTAAGGTTTTTGCAACCAGTCAAATCCAGTTCAACCAATTTAATGAGGCCTGCAAACGAATCTGGCAATTGTTCAATGGCACTGTAACATGCATTAAACACCATCAAGCCTTCCATGTTCCCAATATCTTCAGGTAGCTTACTTAGCTTGTTGCAATTGGACAATACTAATTTAAGCAATCGCTTCAAATGAGTAATAGAATCGGGGAGTTGCTCAATTGCAGTGTGACTTGCATCAATCAACTGTAACCCTTTCATATCACCCAATTGCTTGGGCAATCATGCTAGATTGTTACAATGACTCAACCCCAAAAAGACCATACTAGTCCACAGTTTTATAGGCTCTGGAGATCGTTTCAAATGGGACAATTCTTCCAAATGATGCAAATCAGTCAAATCTGTAATCGATGGATGGGCTTCTAGCAGGCTTCCACAACCAAAAAAACTTAATCGCTTAACCGATTTTGAATTTCCAAAATCCGGAGTCGTTTCTAATTCCAGAGAATGGGTGAGGTCTATACTCTTAAGATCCTTAAAAGCCTGTTTAAATGAGGAAACACAGGTCAGAAAAGGTTGCTCATTTTTCCTTTAATTTTAAAAAAAAAACTTATGCATACCGGGGTATTGTTCCACAGCCTCTTGAAATTATTATACGGCATGGAAAGACAGATTAACTTTTGTGGCAGAAAACTTGAAGGTAAATGCGTCCAGCTACAATAACTCCAATAAATACACTCTAAGTCATGAAATGAATTCGTGAAATCTCCCTCGATGCTATGAGCACAGACTATCTCAAGTAATCTCAATTTAGGTAACATTTCAAATATCAACTAATCAGCTTCTCCTTTGAGACAGTTACATCTAAGATGAGAACTTCAATTTTCTCTTTGCCCTGACATTTAAAATTATAGTAGTACATTACAATGACATGAATCTAGTATTAGAATATTTATTGCATAACTAATAGGAACATTTATTGCATGAAAATTTCTTAAGTGTCACTTTTTTATGCTTAATTCATAATTTAGTATACTTTGAGGGGCTGCTTGGATCGTGAGATTTCAACCTAAATGACGTGAATGAGAATGAGATTTCAATACAAAAATGTATTAAAATTTCATTCTCATTCTCATTAACCGCGTTAAAATCCCATGATACAAAAGACACTTAGAGTTTAGCTTATTCCAATGATAGTTCATTATCCTTATTACATATCATAACAATTTTGTTCAACTTACTATAAAATTTTATTAGGGCATCAAAGTATAATGAAGTCGTTTGNTAGTCTATAGACTCTGATCACCTTCCAGACTCTGATCTTCATGCAGACTCTGGTTTCACTTTCTACAGAAATTCTTCTAAGTACAAGTAACATGAATATTGTCCATCTAGACAAGATATATTCCTAACAACACAAGATACATATATTCATCTCATTATTCTTAAACATAAGTACAAACAAATTAAAAACGAAGCTGTACAACTTTTTCCTTTGAAAAATATTGAAAATTACACATACTATGATTTTCATCTTTCCGCTATCGATAAGCGTGGATAGTATGTTGCCAACAGCGCTTGTGAGACCAACTCCCATAATAAATTGGTCTAGTACGAGATGGAGCATATTCTTGTTTTCAAAGTGTTCATATACCTTGAACAGCTAGTTGTCAAACTTTATTTTGAAAATTTTATTCTGAAATATTGCAAGTTCACAGAATAGACGCTAATTCCAGTTAAGGGTTGTCTAATATTCTTCTGTTGTTTTACTAGACAAGGAAACTGAAGGAGCTACTTGAGACAACTCTTGGATGGAGTTTTAGGCAAATGGATACAGTCGATGGAATTTACTTTGAAGAAGGCGATGAGGTTGGTATCTTTTTATCAGAAATATGCAAGGAAGAAAAATTATTGATATATGATCATGAAATTTCATGTTTCTCTGTCTCGACCTGCTCACAGCCATATTGATTTTATGCAGTTTGCTCCCGTTGTTGAGATGTTGGATGATCATTAGTAACAGAGGTTTAAGCGAAGCCAGTAGAGTATGAAATTATGTGAAGTTATGTTCTTCAATATTATGTGCGCAGTAGTTATTTTAGAGATATAATACAGAGACTATTCAGACAATTCAGCTTTTTGTATATGTGAATATTTGTTATATCATCACATGTTCAAATGTTCTGTACTTGGTTCAAAATAAGTGCTTCGTTTTCGCAAATACCTTCATGTATAGAGTATTTATACCAAAGAGTAGTGTGTACGAATCAGAGCAGCATCATTTGTTTTTCATTGTATTCATTTTAATGGCACTAAGACTGCAATTTGATGGAATGGAATGAAAGGAGAATGTAATAAAATTTATTATCTTATTTGGTAAGATTAGAAAAAATGTTTATAATTTTCATTGCTTCTTTCATTCCATTCTAAATTATTTGAACTAGAATTCTAACCCACATGTTTTGGAAGAAATGCTCCATTTCATTTTTTCACCATTTTCTCTATAATCCTCATGATAGAAAATTTAGACTCCCTCATATTTATCACAATTTCACTCTTACATTCTTTTTTCTTTTTAAAATTTGTTTATAATTTTTCATTTCATTCTTTCCTCGTTCTATTATCACCGAGTGAACACAACTTAAGTGTTTCCCATTGCTAATACACATTTAATATTATTACTTGTAAACTAATATAAAAGTCCATGTCTCGCAGGATAGTGCAAGTCATTTTTTTTTGTCATGTTTTATATTTTGATTATAATTTTTATTCTATATTTGATGATAATATTTTTTTAGAATTCATTTTTTATTCAATTATTAACATCCTCATGGATAAAATTAATCAAGATTCTAAAATATCTCCAATAAAATCATACTTAAAATTTATTTGTCGTAAAAATATATTACTAACTAAAAAAGATAATAATAGGCTATTTATATTTATACAAAATATAAGAGTTTGTCAATATACTATCATCGAAAGTTAATGAATTTAAAAAATAAGTATCTTTTTGGAAAAAAAGAAAGCGATGTATTTTTATAATAAAAATTTTAAAAATTGTGCTTTTTATCTAGTATAATATCTTCAATCCGAAAACTTCCACACTTCTCATAACAAAATACATACCACTTGTTTGGATTTTGTACATGTATTTAGGAATAAAATTTATTTTGATAATAGAAATGTAAAAAGGGATGGAAAGAGTATATATCAGAGTTGATGTTATAATATTTTAATTTTTTATATATCACGTACGAGTTATTATTTTTATTTAAATAATATCTAATATAAAAATTCAAGTCATATAAACGGATAGTATTAAACTAAAGTTGACGTTACAGTTGCTCATTCTAATGAAAACTTTTGTAGATGTCCGGTGCGAACGGATTCAGAAATATATTTCGATGGGACATTGTATATTTAGAAACTTTTTTATACTTTTTAATGGACACGTGCCCCAATATAAATTCATCTTTAAAAGCCTGTATAAGGAACAATTTTTTTAATTATATTATTTATATTGATTAATTTATATTATTTATTTTTAAAATTTTAATTTTTAACTTATTTATATACTTTAAAGGAATTAGAGATCAATAATTTGACTAATAAAATTTTTTTGAGTCAAACAATAAATTTTTAAATATGAACTAAGGTCTCATTTTTATAGCCTATAGTTTAAATTTAATTATTTTAATTGGTCCATATTCTACTTGTTATGCATAATATTTAGTCATGGGTCCTAAACAGGCCCAGTGACATAAATTGGCCGACCCACCTCACAACGGTGCTCACATTGCTTCAAAGGCCACATCTGGCTCGCATCGCTTTAAGGATAACAAAATATTCTAAGGCCCTTGGCCTAGCATGAAGTCGCATCGCTACCTCACCGGCCTTAAACTTATTCAGCTTCAAGAGGGAAGAGAGAAGAGAATCGGCCCTCAGCACGGTTCGCTTCTCATCACCTCCCAAGTCGCATGGACTTGATAGAGAGGCCCTCAGCCCGACTCGCTTAGCCAGACTCAATGCCTCCAGATCGGTTCGCTAACCCCGAGTACTTAGCACGAATTTCTCATAACTAGCTGAACATCTCCTAGCCTCATGGGCTCACTTCGCTTGATATATTATTTGCTAATATGAAGACTATAGAAGGCCCCCCGAGGTAATATCTCAACATACCTATCTATTTGAAGACAACTAGCCCTACGGGCTCTCATCTCATCAATGGATCCGCTCAGGGTCACCTCTATATACTACTCCTGCGAGACCACATCGCGCACAACTCCCTATGAGAACCCTTTGCTCTACAACTCCATGACAGCCCCCAGAGCCGAATGGGCTTGAGCCATTGCAGTTACAGACATCTGGGAAGCCTGCCATTCACATCCGCACAGACTTGAGTCAAAACCCTTCACGTTTGAGGATTTGGGTCTGATGAAACGAACCAATACCTAGCCCATATGGGTAACTTGTCCTCTAAGAACTACGTATAGCCTGAACCCCTATAAATAGGGTACGTAGGCCTCTTGTTTCAGTTGAATCGATAGTTGGCAGTAAGAGAGAAAACATTTTCTCTAGCCTTCTAACGAATCAACAACAAGATCAACTACCAAAATCCATCACTTCCCTCACGTGTTCTTCGTGTTCTTGATCAAGTTCATCAACAAAATCATCATATTTTGCTCCGTGATTCCAGCAAACCTCAAAATTACTGTTATACCAGTTTCTCCCTATAACAATTGGCGCTAGAAGGAGGGGCGTACTTGACATATGAGGGAGAATGATGCCTAACACTAGGAGAACCGGAAAAAACTCTAGAAGTAAGAGAACTGGGGATGATGATACCCCAAAGAACACCGACGAGAACACGCCTCAGACTGATCCCAAGCTCCTGGAATTCTTAGATGAAATGGGCCAACAGCTGCTCGATTTCAATAAGAGAATGAGGCAGATGGAGAGGAGAAGCACCTCTAGAAAGGCTAGCATGAGCGCCCGGCGAAGAATGAGGAGGTCCATCAAGTCTTAGCAGCTCAAGTCGACTGTGAAACCTCGTGACCTCATGAACGACTTCAATAATGAAGCCGAAAATGAAGGAAAAGATGAATCTTTAGAATGGGATGAGGTGCCCCCCAGTCAGGCGCGGCAGGCCCATGAGACCCCTCTCAGGTCGCTTCATGGACCAACCCCCTTTGAGGAGAGGTCCACCAATATTTTTGATAGGGTTGGGAAGAGACTAACGAAGCATGATCTAAGGATGAAGCTAGAGAGAGCCCGATCTAAAAACACTGAGGAGAGGCCCCCGAGTCCGGTACGTGAAGCGGAAGGATCCCCTCGCCGTCGCGAGCGCGCTAGGTCCTCGCATCGTGCTCATGGATTGGAGAGGCCCCCTCCTAGGGGAAGAGACGAGGAAGCTCAATCCACGATAAGTGGAGAAGGCGGAGGCCGAAGGAATGAGCAGACACCACCTCCATCACATAGAGCCAGCAATGGAAACAATAACGATGAGAGGCTGGGAAACCTTCGCGTGGATGATCTCAGGCAGATCTTGGAGCAGATGGAAAAAGAAAAAATGCTCTGAATCCTATCTCCACTCAGTCACCCTTCACAAATGAGATCCGGGTCGTACCACTGCCCGTCAACTTCAAGAACAATCCAAACCTCACTTTCAACGGTGAGACCGACCCAGCTGAATATTTGATCCGGTTCCACACCGAGATGGAGGTCTACCAGGTCTCCACGCTAGCCCGCAACCTTCTCTTTGTCGCCTCTCTCAAGGATAACGCCCAACAATGGTTCTCCAAGCTTGGTCCCATTGTCATTAATTCTTGGGAGCTGCTGACAGATATATTCATCAAACAATTCCAGTCTTCTATGTTTTATGCCCCACATGTGGCCACTCTTCCCAATGTTAAGCAGAGAGAAGGAGAGACCCTGCAGGATTACTTTAAAAAGTTCTATTTTCCCAGTTGCACAAGTAGAAGGGGGGTTGAATACTTGTGTGCTTTTTCTGCCTGATTAAAATCAACTCCGTATGAATTAAAGACTTGAATACATACCAAAGATTAAACACAAAGATATGAATGAAAATTGGTTATATTATTGATGTATAAATACAAACTCTCCCAAGGTGTACACAAACCCTAACAGCTTTTCTGTGTTTCTCACAACAACTCTCTCTATCTCTATGCCCTCACAAAACTTTATTTTTCTTCGACTTCTTCTAATTATGTTACATAGAGTGTTTATATAAAGAGTTGCCTATCAACTAATAATAGAAAAACAAATTATAATAGGAATATAATTCATAATCATTAACTGACAGTTTTCTTCTGCCATTATCCTTCCTTCCCATAGCAAATCTGCAATATCTTTGGATTTATCTTCAATGACTTCCCTTTTCTGTAATCATCTTCCAAATTCAGTTTTGACTTCATAGACTCTGAAATCTTCAAACTCAGCCAGACTATAGACTCTGATAGGCTATAGACTCTGACAGAATGTAGAGTCCGATAGTCTATAGATTCTGATCATTTGTAGACTCTAACAGATTGTAGTCTCCGATAGTCTATAGACTCTGATCATCTCCCAGACTCTGATCTCCATCTAGACTCTGGTTTAACTTTCTACAGAAAATCTTCTAAGTACAAGAATGTTGACTAACTAGACTCTGATTATAAAATTTCAGAGACTAGAAAGACTTATTACAAATAAGCCATGCTAAATCCTGTTCTAGTATTTTGTACATCATCAAATGAATATATTCCTAACATGTTCAATGCCGAAGTACCCCGGGTTAGAGGAGAAACTAATGAGGCAGTAAAGAACTTCCTGATAGCGGGACTCAAAGAGGGAATTGACTTCTGGAAGAGCCTCCAAGCTAAGACACCTGAAACATTGTTTGAGTTCTATCGGCAAGATGAGCCCTTCAAGTGGGTCAAAAAATCTATGCTAGAGTTGAAGAAAAGTAATAGCAGTGGAAGTCGGGGGAAGAATAACAAACATAAGAGATCCTAGAGCCCGGATAATAGAAGCAGGGGTCGTAGAGACATGAGTCCTAGCCCACGGAAGTCTGATAAAAAGGAGAGGGATAAGTCCCTTTGGAGCAACATATCCGAAGATATGAGGCCCTACCAGAAAGATGATCAGTACACCCCCTTAATGGCCCCCTATCGAGCATATCTGCGCTATTAATGCTGATAAGGGAATATTCAAGAAGCCCCTACCCATGATTAATTACGGAAAAAAGGACTCTCGGAAGTTCTGTGCTTATCATGATCAGTCAGGTTATGACACCGCCGATTGCAGGCACCCGAAGGATCAAATTGAGGACTTCATTAGGAGCGGGCACCTCACTGAATGGGTAGTCAGAGAAGTGAAGAAGCACCAGGGGGCGACTATCAAAACGTCCCGCCTCCTTCTCCGAAAGATAAGGCACCTCAGAATATAGAGAAACCTGGGCTAGGCAGTAACAGAGAGGGCAATATCCATGTTATCATAGGGGGTCCTCATATTGGTGGGGATAGTAAAAGAGTAATGGAATGGTACACTCGAGAAGCTAAGGAGCGTCCTCTCACTAACATCCACCACCTCTCGCAAAGACCTCCTAAGTTGTTTAAGGGAGATGAGACTGAAATTATGTTCACCGAAGATGATGCCAAATAGGTTCACCACCCCCATAGTGATGCCCTGGTAGTTAAAGTGAATATCGACTCTTCAAATGTCCCAGATTGCTTGTTGATATTGGGAGTGCTGTTAATGTCCTCAATTATGACGTTTACCAAAAGATGAGTCTCATTGACAAGGACTTCACACCTACTATCGGCCATCTCTACGGGTTCACTAAAGCCTCGGTTAGCGCCAAAGGTCTCATCAAACTCCCCGTCACTCTAGGGGAGGAGCCCTGCATGGCCACCTAGGTTGCCAATTTCATGGTGGTAGACTAGCACTCTGCCTATAATGCCATCGTTGGTAGGCCCATACTGAAGGAAATGAGAGTAGTGACCTCCATTTACCACCTCTCAATGAAGTTCCCCACTCCCAAGGGGATATGATGTGTTAAGGGCTGCCAATATGACTCTCGAGAATATTATAACAAGGCCCTCAAGTCAGTTGAGAAAGCAAACAAGGAGCCATAAATGTGGAAGACTACAAGCTGAGGTCGGGTGATACCATGATCAAACCAAAAATAGAAGACGTTATGTGTAACATCATCACCATCGAAGAACTCCCACAAGATTATTTTGAAAGAATGGGAATCCAAGTAGAGCTGGTACCGGGGCACTCATGATGGAGCCCTCCCAGCCAGTTCAAAATTATGGAGGAGGCTAGCGATGATGAGGAGACTCCAGGGCAGTTAGCAAAAAGATTCAGTAAAGGGAAATGGGTTCGAAAGGAGACCTCAACAGTGATAGATCTCCCTAACGAAATTACTCGTGAAGTCACGGTCACTTCCAAAATATTAATCAGCCCAAGCAGACTCAGGGGGTACACATTGGAGGATCAAAGCAACAAAGAGCTCCCTGTTGAAGAAGTAGGATAAGCAAGCGGCACTCAGGAATTTGAGGTGGACATAGATCCACGTATGCCCGCTTATATGGAAAGAGCTGGGGCAACTGAAGATACTATCACGATTCTGGTAGATGCACAAGATCCTTCTAAGTGGCTGAAGATCGACTATAATCTTGGACCAGAAATGAGAGACTCTCTAGTCTCCTTTCTCAAAAGCAACCTTTGTTAATAATAATGAATTACTAGTCTCAATAACAACATTTAACGAATCGGGCAACCATATGCTTTGACCCGCATTGAATGCCGGGCCGTTTGTTGAAGATAAAAGTACATCAAAACCATATGAAATTTTAACATGAGCGGATTGTATCCATTGAGCAAATATAGGTTCGATCAAGATTTATTTCTCTGGAGTACCAAAGGCAAGCATAACATCATTATGAACATAAAGCCCCAAGGTATGGAACCCCAGAAAGAGGCTAGCCCAACTTAAATGAGTGAATGTGTTTGCCTGGTCTCATGCTGATATGGTAGGAATCAACCCAAAAGTTATGTGTCACCGACTCAACATCAATCCGAGTAAGAAGGGGGTGAGGCAGAAAAGGCGCCCCGTCAATGGAGAAAGAGCCGAAGCTCTCAAGGAAGAGGTGGACCGACTCCTCAATGTCGGCCTCATTAAAGAAGCTTTCTATCCCACGTGGATGGCCAGTCCGGTTCTCGTCAGAAAGCCAAATGGGAAGTGGAGGACTTGCATAGACTTCACTGATCTAAATAAGCATTTCCCTAAAGACAGCTTTTCTCTACCCAGGATTGATCAACTAGTGGGCACGACTACTGGTCATGCACTACTTAGATTCATGAACGCTTATTCTGGGTACAATCAAATTCCCATGTATGAGCCCGATCAGTTGCACACTGCCTTTATCACCGATATGGGTTTCTATTGCTATGCTGGGATGCCCTTCGGCCTACTCAATGCTGGCTCCACTTGCCAGAGGCTGGTCAATATGATGTTCGAGAAGCAAATTGGCAAAACCATGGAATTGTATGTGGATGATGTGCTGGTTAAGTCTAAGGAGGCCGTGGATCACGTTGGCCACTTAGCCAAGATGTTTGGCATCTTGAGGAAGTACCAGATGAAGCTCAATCCCCAGTAATGTGTCTTTGGGATAGAATCCGGAAAATTCCTAGGCTTCATTGTTAATCATCGGGGAATCGAGGCCAACCCAGAAGTGTTAAGGAGGTATAGAGCTTAACTGGTCGAATAGAGGCTCTAAACCGCTTTGTCTCTAAATCATCTGGCAAGTGCCAAGAGTTCTTTAAAGCAATCAAAAAGATAAGGAAGAAATTTGAGTGGACTCCTGAGTGTGAAGAGGCCTTCCAAAAGATTAAGCAGCATTTAGGCATCCCTCTTCTCTTATCTAAGCCTCTGGCAGAGGAGACTTTAATCCTCTACCTTTCTGTCTCAGATTACTCGGTTAGTGCTATGCTGGTTAGAGAAGAAGGAGACACTCAGTTCCTCGTGTACTATGTGAGAAAGAGAATGCTTGATGTAGAGACCCGGTACACTAACATGGAAAAGCTTGTTTATGCTCTCATCTTAGCATCAAGGAAGCTCCGGCCTTACTTTCAAGCTCATAAGATTGAAGTGAGAACCGTCATCCACTAAGGCAGGTGATGCATAAGCCAGAAATATCCGGCAGGTTATTGAAGTGGGCAGTCGAGCTAGGCCAGTTTGCTGTATCTTACAAGCCCCATAGTGCCATAAAGGGGAAGGCACTAGCTGACTTCATTATGGAGTTTCCGCCTCACGGTGAGGAGAGCTCACAAGCCTTCATTGAGGTCTCAAATGCCACTCAAGAGAAAATCAGTGAGAACATCGCTCCATGGTGGACCTTATATATTGATGGAGCTGTAAATAATGAGGGAGCTGGTGTAGGAATAGATCTCATCACTCCAAAGGGATATCAACTTAATACAACTATCCACTTCACTTTCCAGGCTACAAAAAATGATGCCGAATACGAAGCTCTCATATCCGGCCTCAAACTAGCCTTAGAGATGAAGGTGGAAAACCTTAATGTCTTCAGTGATTCCATGCTGGTTGTCTGTCAAATTAAAGGGGGGGGGGGTTCGAAGATAGGGGTCCCCGTATTAAGCTATATCTTAATTGCTCCCGGCGGCTCATCAGCCTCTTTAAAGAAGTCAAGATCAAAAAACTCTCACGGGATCAAAATACACGTGCAGACGCACTGGACAAACTCAGCTCTCAGCGCGAGATCACTCTGTTAGGGGCCATCCCCCTTGAAATTCAGAGGAGGCTTATTGTCCGTGAGGAGTCAGATGAGAAGAAGCCTTCACCACTCGAGCTAATGGAGATTGAAGTTGAAAATCCGGCCCCAACTTGGATGACTCTAATATGGGATTATATCAAAACGGGCTCATTACCTGAAAATAAGAATGAAGTAAGAAGAATCAAGTACAAGGCTGCACGATATGCTATCTATTTTGAGGTCCTCTACATGAGAGGGTTCAATGTTGCACTTCTTAGATGCGATGATGGGACTGAATGCAATTACATTCTTTGAGAAGTACATGAAGGCATTTGTGGCAATCACACGGGGGGTGGTTCTCAAGCCCACATGATTCTTCGCCAAGGCTACTACTGGCCTACCCTCAAACACAATGACTTTGAATTCGCCAAAGCCTGTGAGAGTATCAGAGGTATGCTAACTTCAGCAACATCCCCGCTGCTCCGCTCACCTATTTGGTGAGCCCATGACTCTTCACCATGTGAGGGATTGATCTAATAGGAGAACTCCCAAAAGATAAGGGAGGGGTCAAGTATGCTGAGGTAGCAGTTGATTATTTCACCAAGTGGGCCGAGGCTGAGCCCTTAGCCATTATCACCACCAAGAAGCTCAAGGAATTTGTATACAGAGCCGTTGTATGTAGGTTTGGGATACCCTACAATCTCATTTCAGATAATGGGAAGCAATTTGATTCTAAGGAAATGCGGGAATTCTATGACAACTTGGGTATCAAAAAGGACTTCTCAGCGGTATGCCACCCTCAATCAAATGGCCAGATAGAGGCGGTGAACAAGATAATCAAGCACACTCTGAAGGCCAAGATGGATGAAAATAAGGGCAACTGGCCCGAAGAGCTCCCTAGGGTCCTGTGGTCATACAACACTATCTTGACGAGCACTATTGATGAGACCCCATTCTCCTTAACATATGGATGTGAAGTTATGGTACCTATAGAGATTGGCTCTGGATCATTCTGCCGAGATCACTTCGATCCCGACAACAATGAGGCCAATCACCGACTCTCAAGCCCGCCTAGCATTATATCATTAAAGGACAACTAGCCATTACAATGGGAAAGTAAAGTCCCGCCCCATACAGGTAGGAGATCTAGTCCTATGCCGGGTCATGCCAAACACTAAGATTCAAGTACATGGAGTCTTCGGTGCTAATTGGGAAGGCCCTTACAAAGTCAAGACCGTTCTCTGGGAAGGAACCTACCACCTCACTGATCTCAAAGACAAGCTCATTCTGTGAACATGGAATGCGGAACATCTCAAAAAGTATTTACTTTAGGTGCCCATGTTAATGACAGTATTATTTATCTAAACTTCGTATGAATAAATCATCCTAATTCTCGGGGGGTAGTAGTGTTATATAGACACCTCTTCAAGCTGATGTAATAGCTATCAGCTGAAAAGCTCCTATCCTCATGGGCTCACATCGCTTGAGATTATTTCCTAATATGAAGACTATAGAAGGCCCCCCGAGTTAATATCTCAACATACGTATCTATTTAAAGACAGCTAACCCTACGGGCTCTCATCTCATCAAGTGATCGGCTCATGGTCACCTTTATATATTGCTCCCGCGAGGTCACATCGCGCACAACTCCATATAGGGACCCTTTGCTCTACTACTCCATAACAGCCCCCAGAGCCGAATGGACTTGGGCCATGACAGTGACAGATATTTGGGAAGCCTGCCCTCCACATCCGCACAGACTTGGGCTTTGCCCTTCACGTCTGAGGATTTGGGCCTGATGGACCGGACCAATACCTAGCCCATATAGGTAACTTGTCCTCCACGAATTACAGGGTACGTAGGCTTCTTGTTTCAGTTGAATCGACGGTTGACAGCAAGAGAGAAAACATTTTCTCCAGCCTTCTAACGAATCAACAACAAGATCAGCTACCAAAATCCATCGCTTCCCTCCCGAGTTTTTCGCGTTCTTCATGAAGTTCATCAGCAAAATCATCATATTTTGTTGCGTGATTCCAGCAAACCACCAAATTACTATTATATCAGTTTCTCCCTATAACACTACTAACTAATCACAGTATTTTGCATAATCATATAAAATATACTATTTTATTTTTAAAATTGATCTTTTATTAACATAATTGAATACCATAATTTAATTGCATTTGTATTATATCCAGACTAGGGAATTATAGAAGAAAATCATAATATTTATTCTCTGATAACATCAGATCTCAATATTCAAAATTACGGGTGTATATCCAGTTTAAGATTGTTAAGGATATATATATCCAAAAAATGTAACGATGTCTATTTAATGAGAATGATGCTAAGAACATATATGTTGATTAATTAGATTTTGAGATATTAAATTAGGATTTTAAAAAATTTATTGATATTTTTATAAAACTAGATTTTAACCCATGCGCGGATATTTAATTTTTTACTTAATTATTATATTAAAATTACTATATTTTAATAATTTTAAAGATTTTTATAATATATTAATATATTTTTTAATTTGTTCAAAATATA
>QRFB01009649.1:0-30751 GCA_008931105.1 Oenanthe javanica
TAATTAATCTTCATATAGAATCGGTAAAGATACAAATAAATACTTGAGTTTATTAAAAATCTAACAATTCATCATCTGCTTAAAAATTAGTGTGAGAAAATTGATATAGAAATCCTAATACTTGTGGATTACTCAAGTTAGTTGTGATGCATGACTAACTTGTATTTGTAGAGAATCTGTAAACATACGGATAAATCCTCCAATTTATTATATACCTATCAATTTATCATGTGGTTGATAATGAGTATTACAAGAGTTTATATAGAAATTCTATTATTAAAACCAACTAGATAAATATTCCTAATAATTTAATTAATATGGCTAAAATACCCCGTCAACATAATTGATAAATGATAGTAGAAAAACCTTATACGCAAGTGTGAGTGTGTATATATTATATCGAATGCACCAGCAGAAGTACATGCAATGGCAAGACTTGTTGCAACTTCTAAGTTATCATATGAATATGACTAATATGACATGCGGACCAGCTGTTAAGTGATGCATAATCAGGTCCTTCATATAGATGATTCGATCTTGTACCACTGACCCGAAAAAAGAACATTATTTACCTATCCAGGGTATTGGGGCATTCAATATTATGAGATAGTATGTAATGTAGTATAAATATTATGACTTATTGCAACTTAAGTATGTCTATCAAGAGGAGAGCAACAATATGAGACCTTAAACTTCTTTCCTTCTACAAATATAGAAGCAAAAATACAAACTGGGCAGAAGGAATTGCACATACCCCAACATGGAGTCATGTTCATATAACATAGAAGCCAAACTAAAAACTTCACATGATCAAACTTCTCATGTAATGGGTAATGGGTAATGGGTAAACCAATATTTACTTGAGCATGATGTATGTGGATGAGTAAAGTGCACAACACAAATAGCTAGTGGAAAATCAATAAGTGTACCAGAAGTCCACAATACAATGATAAGATCTAGCAAAAATTATAAAGCAACCTATGGTCAAAAAGCTAGTGCTCGTGAATATGAAACAAGGTCAAAAATAATACATATACAAAGCTCTCTATAAGCCATAAATCAATTACCTGCTAAACTGACAAAATATGTACAATGGTTACACATTTACCGTTTTGTTGTTTCAATTTACAGAACATGGCTGCTTGATAAAAGAACTTGTAGAGTACTACAGTCCATGTATGGGGTTGTCACCTATATTATGAATAGTCTCTCGTTCCCAGTACTTTGTTTATTTGAAAAAATTAAACTTTCTATGCAAAAAGCAGTAAAAAAATTAACAGACATGTACAGATACATAAGCTCATAACCTATCAAACTAGTTGCTGTTATATTCTGGTGAATGCAATTAAAGATGAGTTATTTTACCTTTCTGGGATTAAGAAATTGAACTATTTCTAGTGTTAGAAATTCAAAAGAATCAAGCCCAGCTACGAAAATGAGAAAGGAGAGAGAATACAAGTTAAAACGAAGGGAGGAAAGCTTCGAAAAATTAGACTACTATACATAGAACATACAAGACTAACTGCAAATATGAATGACATCCTAAAATAGGCATTTCCCACACTTAACTCACAGTTCTAAAAACATTACAATCAAACTGTAAGAGTTACATCAAGTACCTCTCTACGTACAGTTTGCATCTTATACCTCTTGCAAGATGTAAAAAAGAACATAGCCAAAACTCAACCAAAAAAACAAATTTAATACAATAGAACCTCGATAAATGAATATTTGATAAACAAATAATCTCGTCAAATGAATAATTTTTTCCGGTCCCAACATGATAGAGTATTTTTGACTTTGATAACTGAATAATCTCGATTAATGAATAAACTTTTCCAGCCCCGGACGTATTCATTTATTGAGGTTTAATTGTAGAGAAATTAACCTAATGGGAAATATCAGTGCTTCTTCCTCCTCAGAGGCTGCCTCTCAGTAGCTAATCTGTAAACCCAATAAACCTGTTGGTGTAAATATAAATCAATAAATTAGAAAATAGTTACATAGAAATGAAACGAGATGTAAGTATAGAAAGTGAATTACCAGTGCGAGGACATGAGCGGCTATGAGCATCACAGCGAGAAGAGGAATGAGATCGAGGGTCGATGATGTTTTTGCCTGAACTGCCATTGCGATAAAGAGTCATGTGATTGTGATCACACTGTGTACCGCAGAGGTTTAGAGAAAACCTTTTCTTTATATATTTTTCTTGTTTTTTATTAATATTTTATAATAAGAATTATTTAATAAAATTTAAATGTAAATTTATTTAATTTAGATAGGTACGAGATAAATTCAGATTTCATTGAATCGTAAATTGTATTCGTTGAAATTCATAATTTATATTAAAATTTTGTGGGATTATAATTTTTTGATGATATATATATAATATTTTTTATTTATTTGAATTTACTGGAAAAATGAATTATAATAAATTTATTGATTATAATTATATATATATATAATCTTTTTTTGCTAAATCAAAAACCATTTATGATATAGATTTTAATCCTAAACAATTTTCGACTTATGATTTATTGCTAAAATGAGTATCGTATGTCCAAAACTGAAATATATTATATTAAACATTTGATTTGATGAAATATTTTTTAGGAAAAGCACGGGGAGATTTTGAAATGTCTCGTTTTGAAAGATGAGGCTATTCAACAAATACAATTGCATGGTAGAAGTGGTAAAAGATTTATTTTATGGCATCATCTCATATTTCAATTCGAGATGATTTATTTCTTAAAAAAGATACCCATTTACAAGACAAATAGTCTAATTATTGCTATTTATTTTTTTTCCCGTGTTGAATAAGATATCGCGGGAACCAGGGGTGTATTTGAAATTAAACACCGTAAATTACAAGTACAAAGGATAGATGCAATTTATATTTTTAATAATTTATCGAAAAGATGTTAATATTCTCCGATTCAAGTCGTTGGAATATTTCAATAATTTACGGAAAACCCTTAATGTTCGAATGTCATAATATTTTCGTCCAAGTTGCGACTTGACAAAACTGAGTCGCTAGGAGAAGATTAATTAAATAATTAATTGTATTAATGATAGAAATTTAATGACAAAGTAAAAAACATGTTTTGCTATCTTTAGAACACATCCTATTAAGAGGGCAACACCAGCAAATATCCGCAGGCGGGGGTGTGAGTCGTCCCTGTGTTCCTGTGCGTCCGGGAATACAAATAACAGGATCGCACACAGCTTGAGTAGATCTCTTGATTCCAACGCCTGTACCTAATGTCGTGGTTTTGTGTGATATAAATGAGTTTTTCTCTATCGAACCTGTTTCAAAAATCGTAAATACTTGAAACATTAGTACAAACACTCGCAATAAAAGATCTAAATAATTATTTTATCACAACGGGATTAAGAAATAGATTAGTGATAAATACGAACGAAATGAATCAATGATATAGAATGAACATGCTTACATTCATGGATTACAAATTGGCAAATAAGAACTATGTAAAACAATTTGATAAGGTGCAGCTTAGAAGTGGCCATGTTTATACAATTATATGTGAATAATTTATGAACGACTGTCAACTCAAAATTTATTTAGAGGAGATGGTGTATTTATACACAAATTGTGATTAGTATTAGCGGATGTGGATATATGTGATCTAGAATCTGTGAGATTTTTTTGGATTTTAATAATTTAGGTATATTTGATTTGAATTTTAAAAAATTCATTAAAATTTGATATTGTTCAATTAAAATTTTTTACTCTATCCATTAAAATCATAGTGTATTTTTTTTAATAAAAGGCAGTTCTCATTAAATCATCGAAATATTTGACAGAAGTGTCTCTAACAAAAACAATGGAGTAGACGAACTAATAATGAAGCTATTAAGCTCACAAGGAATCCTAGCCAAACTATGGGCCACCTTGTTCGCTCGCTTTCTAATGTAACTAACCGAAATTCCACCCTTACGCGTTAGAATTTTTTTGCATTGTTCAACCATATCCCACTGCTCCAACAGATTAATATACTCCTTGTTAACTGCATTGACTCCTAACAGATAGTCACTTTCAATTGTGATACTTTCAGCCAGCATAATCTCTGTCCATAAGAGCGATTCCAGTATTCCCACTATCTCCGCTTCCAGTACTGATACACGACCTGCAAATCTTATAGTTTTGCCATTGATGTAATGCCCATGGTGATTCCTGAGAACCATTCCTATAGAAAAAGAGTTCTCCTCTAGGAAGACTGAAGCATCGACTTTGATCTTAAAAGAACCTTCAGCACGCAGTTGCCATTTTTTATTTTGTTGATGTATATTACCTCTCTGGCCTGATGCTCTCTGGGTTTTCCTCTTATTTGTCACACACCAATCTACAATTTGACTCTTGTGTTAGGAAACAAACACTGATGCTGTCAGAGAATAAAGAAACATAGTTTACACTGCTGACGTCATCAGAGTTTAGAAAGTTGTCGGTCAGAGTTTACTCTAACAGAGAATGCTCAAATTAGAGAATAAACAACCGACAGGGTTTATCAGAGTTTGTGAGGAAACAGACAAATCAGAATTTGAATAGGATAGTGAAGAAAGAATCATAATACAAGTCTATTGTCTTATCAAAGCTATTCTTTTTGATAATCTGTTTTGTAATTGAATTGTAATTGTGTCTATATAAACACAGAAATAGGTTAACATTATAATAACTTACAAGTCTTATTTTTCACAACCTAGCAGCTCTTGAGAACAAAGAATTTCTTGAGAGAGTTTTGTATTCAAGTTCATTATTAATACAAAACAGTATTTCTTTTTACATACTTGTGTTCATATTCGATTATTAGGTACTATTGCATTCAACCCCCCTTCTATAATAGATTATCTTTCTGGGCAAACAATTGGTATCAGAACAGTCAGTTAAATTCAACTCAAAGATCATATAATCATGTCTGAAAATAAGTATGAAAGCATCAGGATTCCAATATTGAGGAAGGCTGAATACCCTACATGGAGGGTGAAGATGATAATGTTCCTGGAAGCAACTGATCCTGATTATTTGGACAGAATTCATATAGGTCAGTATCTACCAACCAAACTGATGCCATCTACAATTGTGGAAGGAAGACAAATCCCTGAATATTACACTCTAAAGGATAAGAAAGAATGGACCAATGAAGGAAAACTTGAAGTCCTCAAGGATGCAAAGATAAGGAATATTCTGCACAATAGTCTTGACTCTGTTATGTCTAACAGGATAATTGCATGCAAAACTACCAAAGAAATTTGGGATGCACTAGATGTTCGATGCCAAGGAACAAATGAGATTAAGAAAAATAGGAGATTTGTGCTTATACAAGAGTATGAATATTTTGAGGCTAAACAGAATGAGTCTCTCACTGATATATATGACATATTTATTACTTTATTGAACAATTTGGCATTGGTGGATAAGGTGTATGACAATGAAGATTCAAAAACCAAATTTCTTAGAACTCTTCTTGAAGAATGGGATTTACAGACATCTTTGATAAGAGACACGACTGATTTAGATGAGATGTCTTTAGATGAAGTCTATGGAAAATTAAAAACTCATGACTTAGAATTACAACAAAGAAGAAACAGAAAAAGTAGCAAGGCAAAATCTGTTGCCTTGAATGTTGAGGCCAAAATTGAAGAACCTGTTGAAAAAGTCCTTAAGGCATGAACAAGAAAAGGAAAAGTTGTAGTGGTCCAAGAAAATAGTGAATCAGAGTTTGAGGCAAACTCTGATATAAACTCTGATGCTGACATAATGAAGATGGTTGCTATGATTGTTAAAGGCTTCAAAAAGATGAAATATAGAAAGTATAGAAAGCAAGGGAACTTCTAAAAGAAGCATGGAGAATCAGACAAGAAAGACAGATTCAGAAAAAGGGAAGACAGAGATGGAAAGTCAAAAACTCTTGACAAATCAAAAGTCAAGTGTTACAAGTGTACTAAGATGGAACATTTTGCTACTCAGTACAGAAGCAAGGAATTTGGAAAAACACTCATCACATCAAAGAAAGATTGGATAGATTCATCAGATTCTGAAGAGGAAACAAACTATGCCCTCGTGGCAAACTTTGATACTCTCATCCTAAACTCTGACAAGGTATCAAACTCTGTCTTTAATTTTAATACTATCCGTTATAAATTTTTTTTAATAATATCCGCTATAAAAAATCGCGGATAGATGGTTCAAACAATCGCATGCCACAAACCGGGAACCTCTAAATATTTATCGTGCCTGATTTGATTTCTTTTAGTTTACTTTATTTTTCACTTTGTACATGAACATCTATCTTACTAATCTTAAAGTATACAGTAATTATATAAAAAAAAATGATTAGTGATAAGTAAATAACAAATTATCATAAAAGTGTTATATATGATATTTTTTTATAGCATATATTAAAACATTCATAAATCATAAAATGTTATCAAACAATTATTTAATTTTTTAATAACACTTTTTCACTAATATATTTTCTTTACAACACAATAACTCGACTTTTGTAAAAAGATAGAATAATACAAAAATGGTAAAATTAACGAAATCGACCGATTTCATTCCTTTTATAGCCCCAAGCATAATCGGAATTTAAGATATACCTGAATTCAACCCAAACACGGCCTCATATTATACGTANTCAAACAATTATTTAATTTTTTAATAACACTTTTTCACTAATATATTTTCTTTACAACACAATTATTGTTGCAATAATTCCGATCAAAACTCGACTTTTGTAAAAAGATAGAATAATACAAAAATGGTAAAATTAACGAAATCGACCGATTTCATTCCTTTTATAGCCCCAAGCATAATCGGAATTTAAGATATACCTGAATTCAACCCAAACACGGCCTCATATTATACGTACAAACAAAACATACGTATACACGCGTTAGCTCTCCAAGCTCACAGCACACAGGGAGACGCCGCAGTAGCTGAAGAAGCTGAGAGATAAAGATGATCGCTAGAGCGCTTCCTTCTCTTTTTAAGATTAATTGTTCGTTTCGTCCTCTTCTTCTCTCTCGTCAGGCACTCTCTCTCCCTGTCTATTTCACTCGTTGAATTCTCTATGATACACATTGCATACATTATATATACCGTAATTTATAATTCCTGTGTTTGATTTTTAAATTTATATGTTTTTTTGTGTTATAAGATTAGCTACAGTGTTGATTACTCTCTGTATGTTTATGTGACTGAGAATTGTAGATTTCTAGAATAAATTTGTAGAACAATGTTAACTCTGTAGTTGAGTGTCTTTACATTACATAATGTATTTAATTTGGAGGTCCAGTCACCAAAATGCTACATTAGGTAATGTCTAGCCACTACTCTGCAGTATACTACTCTTAGGTTAATTGAAATGTTTGAATTTGTACTTAATTTGGCTCTGGTGAGCTACGATTCAAAGAATCGAGAATTTGATGGTCTTTGTGGGAGTTTCTTTGATTGTATTTACTATTTTAAGTCTGTATGTACAAGTTCACGAACTTCAATATGACCTGATGAATGAATTATAGAATTTTGTTTGGCATTAGAATTTAGGATCATACTCGTTTTAGGTCACTGCTCTACAAGCAAGATATACCGGGCATGTTTGTTACTTATTTTAGGTCACTATCAAATAATGATTTATGGTTTATGTAGAATTTAATGTTTGTGTAATTTGTTATGAAGGTGACTGATTTTGATATGAATTATTGATGTAATAGATATGCTTCTGAAGGCTTTTAGATGTTTGATGGATAATATATAGAAGAAAATATGTAGAATTTGGCCGTTATGTTGAGTTACATGTTCCCATCATAATTTCTGTTTTGCTGGAAAAAAATANATATGTAGAATTTTGCCGTTATGTTGAGTTACATGTTCCCATCATAATTTCTGTTTTGCTGAAAAAAAAATATATGGAGAAGGAAAGGACAACTGGAATATGTAAAGCTTTAATTATCCACTTGAATTTAAAACAGGAAAAATAGATTAGGAAAAAAACATGTTTGTTTCTTTTAAATTATCTGCCATTACATTTTGCCTTGGAATTTTTGCAATTTGGTTCGGAATGGAAGTATAAATTTGGCTTACTCCTATTTTCTAGTTTCTAATTATATAGGAAATTTATTTGGCCAGCTAAGCATGGGGGCAAATGATGTTGCTGCTAGGTTGAAGAGCTCTGGGTTCTTACACACTCAAGGATTTATTGGAGGGAAATGGGTTGATGCATATGGAGGGAAAACTATACAGGTATAANCACCGCTGCTGAAAGGAGTAAGTGCTTGAGGAAGTGGTATGGAAGTCACATCCAGTGATTAATTAGAAGTATTTTAATTTCCATTGTTGCACAGAATTCAAATAAAGTTTTATACTAGTGGAACAAATAATTATATAAATTATATGTATACTTGTTGATATGGGGTAAAAAATTGAAAGTAACTAAGCAATGTGATGTACATTGATCTAATAACCATAGAAACGAGAGAATAAAAAGAAAAGTAATACCCCTGACCCTTGTTAACAAGAGGTCAAGGGTTTAAGTCTCAGTGGAGACAAATTTGTTCNTGATATGGGGTAAAAAATTGAAAGTAACTAAGCAATGTGGTGTAAATTGATCTAATAACCATAGAAACGAGAGAATAAAAAGAAAAGTAATACCCCTGACCCTTGTTAACAAGAGTTCAAGGGTTTAAGTCTCAGTGGAGACAAATTTGTTCGTGAGTATATAAATTTCTTGTAATTGACCTTACCCAGAAAAGAAAAGCACGCACAAATCTCAACTTTGGCATGGGTAGGTACGTATCTACATGAAAGATGGTCGTTACTCTATGGCTCTATCAGTAAATGTACAGATTGGTACTCGCATAGTCGCATACTATTTTCTCAGTCTGGCTACTCTTTTCTGTTTTTGTGTGTGATTTACTTAATAATATTCCCGTCCCGACATGTGTTTTTTAGGTTTGATTTAATAATGGCCAATAAGGAACAACTTGGTGAGCTGATAACACTAGAGCAGGGAAAGCCTCTGAAAGAAGCCATTGGCGAGGTATACTATGCCGCATACTTTAACAAATCTAATTAAGGTTAGTGACACTCTGAGCGTGACAGCCATTACTGTGCACTTGCAGGTTTCTTATGGCGCTAGTTTTCTCGAGTTCTTTGCAGAAGAGGCTAAACGTGTATATGGTGATATTATTCCATCTACACTAGCAGATCGCCGCCTTTTTGTTTTAAAACAGGTTAATTATTCTACACGGTGAAGCGAACTCAGTAATGATATATCAATATTATTATACTTGCTGATGCATTATCTATAAATCATGACGACCAATATTACTATGACCACAGTAAAATTTATTATATTGCCAACAGAAGTTACTCTATATGCTGATTTTAGTTTTGTACCAACTTACAGCCTGTGGGTGTTGTTGGNACATCATCTATAAATCATGACGACCAATATTACTATGACCACAGTAAAATTTATTATATTGCCTACAGAAGTTACTCTATATGCTGATTTTAGTTTTGTACCAACTTACAGCCTGTGGGTGTTGTTGGTGCTATTACTCCCTGGAACTTCCCGTTGGCTATGATCACACGGAAGGTGTGCATATTTTGTAATTTCTTATAATTTTGTACTGCCTGCCTCTTCACGAGTTTATAACTTCCTTGACACTCGAAGATCATATTGATCATTCTGTTTTATCTTTGTAAAGGTTGGTCCTGCCCTTGCTGCTGGCTGTACAGTGGTCATAAAGCCTTCCGAATTCACTCCACTGACTGCTTTGGCAGCAGCTGAGCTTGCACATCAAGCTGGAATTCCAGCGGTAACTAGTTTTAAGAAGGCATTTAGTATAGATTCTAGAACTAAGACAGTAAATAATTATGACACTAATTTTTGGATGTTGGATTGTTGTTATTGGAATTACCAAACGAATGAGGATTTGGTACTCGGAAAATAATTTATTACAAACTTCAGCATAAGAGTGATCAGTGATGTATCCATGAATATTTACTTCTGAGATAAATGACATCATGCATGTACAGGAGCATGAACTAGTCTATGAATCCTTATTAAGTGAGATTTAAGTGATCAAAAGTATGAACCATATACCCTAAATTGTGCCAATGCATATCAAGAAACTGATAGATGGCAATTTTTTTCCTCATTGGTGTTATATTTATGAAGCATGTCCTAGTATTGTTATCACAAGGACTGCATCAGATAATTACGAAAGCTTAGCTAGAACTTATAATATGGGATCTGCATGGAAACACTAGGTTTCTGCAATATATTACAGCTTTCCATATGAGTGTTGAATAATTAATATATTTGTAAGTGATTGAAATGCTATATTGCTATGCTCTGTGTTGTTTATTGCTATGTGCAAGCATATGGCTGGCTGTACGCAGGATCCTATCAGGAGAACTAAGTTATATTTCCAGTGTCCCCATTTACTATCCTTCTGCCTGTGTATATTATATATGTTGCTTGATTTTTCTGTGATGTATAACATATGTATTTTATTAAGCAGGGTGCTGTGAATGTAGTTATGGGGAATGCTCCTGAAATTGGGGATGCTTTAGTTGAAAGTCCTCAGGTTATCTACGACTACATTTTAACGCCATCTTTGACTTGTGAGATCTTATGTTTTATTGTGTCGTGATTGACACCATTATTGTTATATAATGCCTTCTCTCTCTCATATTAGGATTTATATTTCAAAATCCTATTGTTTGTGTGTTTTATACTTAACAAAGTAATATATGCTAAAAAACTTATTTAGGTAAGAAAGATCACATTCACAGGCTCAACAGCCATTGGCAAAAAACTGATGGCAGGTGCTGCTGGGACTGTTAAGAAGGTAACAACTTCAATTTCAATGGGTACACTAGGACTTACAACTGTGCTTATATGATTTTCCATATGCTAATTCTTTTAATTATTGTCTCTTAAGGTGTCTCTTGAACTTGGTGGAAATGCACCTTGCATAATTTTTGATGATGCAGACCTTGAAGTGGCAATCAAAGGGACTGTAAGTTGATTTGTTTGTTCGACTTTTTGATTCTTTTTGTTTAGGACTTCCTTAATATATTTGTGCAATTTGAATCAGCATATAACTATGAGTGATTGATCAATCAATATAACACTACACAGACATCGATCATCTTTGGATGGCATTTTGAATTCTTTGCAAGACATTGTATTCGTATTTTTTCTCTGAAGGAAAATTTACATCTCCGCACAGTTTATCTTTTTTTCCCTTCCTATCATCTATCTCTCCCGACGTCCAACTAAAAGATCTTTCAGGTCTTTACTTACAAGAATCTGTTCATAGTTGTAGTTGTTAAGTCACTTTTTCCCTTCATTATAATTGGGAAATTATTGCTTGTGAGACTGACTAAACTAATTGAATATTACATATCTATTTCCACCATCATGTGGAACTTGACATACTATTTGCTATCATCTTACGATCTTAAATTTGAAGAGCTTTATGATTATCTACCATGTTCCAATTGATATTTGTTTTGAACTTTTATGGCATGTCTTCCTAGAATGTTTTGTGAGGCATAACGGCGGTTCTATAAAAAATTATTNTTTATGATTATCTACCATGTTCCAATTGATATTTGTTTTGAGCTTTTATGGCATGTCTTCCTAGAATGTTTTGTGAGGCATAACGGCGGTTCTATAAAAAATTATTAGGTTTGTTTATGTAAACATGTACAGTCTCAGTTAAACACATTCTCCCATTTTACTTACTACCCTATTAGCCTAGCAATAGATTTATCACGATTAGAAAATATGCTTGTCCCCTGCAACTTGTCTTTTATCATCGCATAAGTTGTTGGACCTTTTTACTGATTTCTATTTTGTACTCGGATTATGGGAGCAGAACTTGTGGTGCAATATTAACCATAAAACTTTATATGTGATTGCAGCTGGGAACTAAGTTCCGTAACAGTGGGCAAACATGCGTCTGCGCAAATAGAATACTTGTGCAAGAAGGTAAGCTGAACCAACTAAAGGTCTTCTTTTATATCATTGCATTTGCAGTGTAGAAAATTTTGCAATCGGGGTCTTGATTGAATATATTCTGGTACACCCTATATATGTTTCCTTGAGTTCAGTATTTATTCGGTATTGGCTCTGCTACCAGTTTTTTGACGTGTAGCTAATGGGTTTTGGAATTTGGTTTATCAAACTAATCACTGTATCCGTCTCGGGCTGGTTCTGCTTTCTTATATAAGTTGCATCCAACTTTTAGAAAAATATATGNACTGTATCCGTCTCGGGCGGGTTCTGCTTTCGTATATAAGTTGCATCCAACTTTTAGAAAAATATATGCGTCTATCATGTCATTTGTCCTAGTATCTTGATATCCATGATTGGTGCAGGTATTTATGATAAATTTGCGAGTGCTTTGTCTGATGCTGTCAAAAATCTAAAAGTTGGGGATGGTTTCGGTGAAGGAGTGGTCCAGGTTACTTGCACACTTCCATGATTCCATTTACTCTTTGACATGGTTTATCACCACTGTATAGTTTCGTGGAATCTTGATTTCAATGAATTTGTCACCAATTAATATGGATGATATGTCCAATTAACATTTGTATATCTTGTTACAAATACCGTCTTCTTGCCATTATGGTATGAAATCTGCTTTTTGAAAACAAAAGTTTTGTCCATTGATATATTTATTACTTTGGGATTTTGGGTATTGCATCAGTGAGAATGAGTTAATTGTGCTTGGGTATTCATTCTGCAGGGCCCTCTTATAAACGAAGCTGCAGTGCAGAAGGTCCTATCGTGATAAACTTATTAAGTTCCAATGACTAGTATTCTAACGTTATTGCAGTCATACCTGTTTCAATACCATTGTATTGATATTTTTTCATGAAAATAATTTCAGGTTGAAACATTGCTGCAAGATGCTGTCTCAAAGGTTTGCTTAGCACCTTAACTTTATATACCTAGTAATTATAGTACTCNTTGCAGTCATACCTGTTTCAATACCATTGTATTGATATTTTTTCATGAAAATAATTTCAGGTTGAAACATTGCTGCAAGATGCGGTCTCAAAGGTTTGCTTAGCACCTTAACTTTATATACCTAGTAATTATAGTACTCGGTCAAAGAGTTACGAATTCACCAGTATGGACCCAGGGTCAACATCCTTAAGTAGAGATACAGTGTCATATTTCACCGGAGGCATCAATATGTGGTTTAGTGGTATGTAGGGGTATGGATGCATTTGCACTAGTTATATATACCTCTTCGATTCTATAAGAATTTTTTGTAGGNATGATGGATCATGTTGATATTAAATTCATTAAATAAACATTATACCCTTTTCATTTCTTGCAGATGAAGTACGTTTGTTTGGGCAATATGAACTAAAATGGAAGTTGGGGGTACTTGTACACAAAGTTGAGCGGGGTTGAAAATAAGTGCTGATTTGCACATTGGCTATGGGTAATGTTTGGTATCTTATGTATGTTGTAATTGTAAACTCTTCTCTTTTCATTGACATGCTTTGCTCTTTATCTTTTTTGTAATCCATGTACATAAAGTTCCCATTTCAGTTTTTCCGCTTTCATTCCTGTCGAGCTAAATTACAATGAGNAGGAAGAAGAAGTTAAATTCATTGATTTTTGCAAACTAGAGTGTCATGATAATTCTTTGAGTAAGAGTGAAAAATGCAAGTATTTTATTTCACAAAAATTCCTGCAATTGGTTAAAGGGCCATAAATTAAGTTTCTAAATGCTGAAAGAATGTCATGATTGTGCCCAATCTGAAGCTAAGTTCCCGTCTCAAAAGCTATGACAAGGTGTATGTGCGAGGGTGTACTTGATTATCCAAAAAAAGCCATACAAAGTCCTTTGTATGAAGTTCTTTTAACAACACTTGGAATTAAAAAAAAAAAGCTGTACAAAGTACTTAGTATTANGTCACTACATTTAGAATACTACCTTTATATAAAAAAGGCTATGATATTTTTACATTGTTACTCTAAAAACAACTNCAAAAAAAGCCATACAAAGTCCTTTGTATGAAGTTCTTTTAACAACACTTGGAATTAAAAAAAAAAAGCTGTACAAAGTACTTAGTATTAGGTCCTTCCAATTTCACTTTTTAATCAGTGCCTCACTGCCAGCATGTGTGTGTCACGTATGCAAGTTGCTTACTCTGTGCTTGAAATATCAATAGAATAATGTGATGTGTTGTAACTTGGGTTTATATTTGTTATAAAATGGCAAGTTATCTTTTGGCTGTAGGGAAGAAGTGTTTGGACCTGTTGCACCACTTTTGCGGTTTAAGACGGAGGAGGAAGCTATCTCCATTGCCAACGACACCAATGCAGGTTTGTGTCATTTAATTTTTTTNGGAATTGTTGGAATCAATGAAGGGCTAGTTTCGACAGAGGTATGTGTCTTCCCTTGGCAACACATAAATTGAGTACGGAAAACACAATAAGAGTGAATATTTTATATTGGTCCCTGACCTGACCTAACCTTTCTAATTAAGGTGGCTCCATTTGGTGGGGTAAAGCAGTCTGGGCTAGGCAGGGAAGGTTCCAAATATGGGATGGATGAATATTTGGAAGTAAGTCTCTTCAGCATATAATCCTAATTCATCAACAGAACAACAGCGTGAAGCATAATATGAGTACAGTGATATAACAATGTTCAGCCATACCTCAACTCTCTCTCTAGTTTATCTGTTAACTTTTTGATTCTTCCTTTCAAGTTTCTTTTGCTAGAATAAGTCTCGACTCTTAAGTATCTAATTATCTAATTCATCTTAATCATCGCTCCCCCTTGATAATGTTATATTATGTCTCTTGGTAACATTGTTAAACCAATAGAGATCATCTTTCTTTTTGTGACATACACATTGATGATGGATCATGTTGATATTAAATTCATTAAATAAACATTATACCCTTTTCATTTCTTGCAGATGAAGTACGTTTGTTTGGGCAATATGAACTAAAATGGAAGTTGGGGGTACTTGTACACAAAGTTGAGCGGGGTTGAAAATAAGTGCTGATTTGCACATTGGCTATGGGTAATGTTTGGTATCTTATGTATGTTGTAATTGTAAACTCTTCTCTTTTCATTGACATGCTTTGCTCTTTATCTTTTTTGTAATCCATGTACATAAAGTTCCCATTTCAGTTTTTCCGCTTTCATTCCTGTCGAGCTAAATTACAATGAGTTCACTACAGTTAGAATACTACCTTTATATAAAAAAGGCTATGATATTTTTACATTGTTACTCTAAAAACAACTTAGATTTAGAATTACTGAGAAAACATTAACAAATATCCCGCACAGACTTCTCCTATTGGAAGGTCCTTTGCTCAATGTGGCCTATTGTGTTGTGCATACAAGACTTTTTCTTCTAGAATCTTCTTCCTAAGAGCTAAGAGTCCGGAGAACGGCTTAGAAAAATCTTTTATGTCGATAACCTTAGACCAATCAATCATTACATTGGGATTATATTTTTAATAAATTTGATTCAAGGTTAAACAAATTTATTCGTTCTAGGCAGTTAAATTCACAATAGCGCACAGTTCATAGATGCCTANGATAACCTTAGACCAATCAATCATACATTGGGATTATATTTTTAATAAATTTGATTCAAGGTTAAACAAATTTATTCGTTTTAGGCAGTTAAATTCACAATAGCGCACAGTTCATAGATGCCTAGCATTCGAACACATTGTCAAAACGTGGCGCAATAAGTTGTATCTTCGCAACAGAAAAAGACATTGTATGTGATATTTTCTTAGCATGTCGTTTTTATTAGACAGTGCAATACATTGAATAACTCATGTATCTCGGTAACGAGATCGAGCCGAGCTTATAATTCACGATTGTTTTGTAGTTTACTTGTACACAAATACTGTAAGCATTTTTCAAAGCTGGCACGGGATATCCGCTGCCACATCTCTTTCAAACAGGGGATGGTAGAAAGGAAGAGGTTGGATCAAAGTCCAAGGCAACAATTAAAATAACAGGTTGCTGCATTTAAGATTACCACATGAACAGTATTCTACCCTTGCCAACTTATTAGTACCAGTTTTTTAATCAAGAATTATCACACAAGTTCGAAATTCTATATATATAAAACTTTACCCCAAATGTAAGTATTTATTATAAATATTTGCATAGGGAACAAATTATTATATTAAAAGATTATTGTTTATAACCTTAGAAAACTGATTTTGAATCAAAATGTTTGTGTCGAATTCAATCGTAAACGTCAGTCAAATAACTTACAGATATGATGTTGAGAATCTCCTTTTTTATATGTTTATTTTAAAAAATTATAGTATATATTTAAAAAGGTGTTAGTCGAATAGATTTTTTTATGAGTACCTTTACTTATTATCTCGAAAGATGATAATTCAATAAAAATTTTAAAAAAATTAGTAATGATAAATATATGAATAATTTTGAAAATTTATCTTTAAACTTATTTTGAAAATAAAAACAAATATATATTTGAAAACAAAATTTATTTTAAAAATTGACATATATAAAGGACGGAGGAAGTAATGTATAATTTGAGAAATGTTAGAATTCTCCTGACTATTCTCAAATTATATACAAAATATTTAATCTGATTAGAATTGTAATTTAAAAATGAAGAGAATTTTCTGTTATATATAGATAGATGCTATAAAACTAAAATAAAATATTTAATAATTATTTTAAAATCTGCAGCGTTGCTCATATAATTTTATGGTAGAAATGACTCACGAGACATCACAGGTTATTTTATCGGATAGTGAGAACTGAGACGTTGAATTCAAACGAGGAAAACAGTTGGTAACATTTAAGAGCATTAGAGCAATGCGGCCTCGTATTGCCGCAAAGCTAGGCTAAGGTTATTAAATATTGCCCATGGTCACGCACTTGCCTATAAAAACAACTTACACCCACTAAATTATTTCCACGTGTCCGTCTAGCACCCCAAGAAATACAAAGCTGATCTCACCCCCATTTTTTTTTTCACTTAATGCACATACAAGAATATATGCTTCGTTTCACTATCTTTTTATTTTTTATTTTTTTAATATATTAATATTATCGAATAGTACTAGGAGTTGTAATTATCTTCATCACTTTAGAAAGTGTCATTTCAATAGTAGTGCACTTGTGTCATTGCTAATGCTGCCCCACCGACCCTTGGATAATAATAGAGTTATCAATCATCATATGGTAATCGTAATTTGTAAGTGCAATACTAATGCATGCTTATGCAATTTTTATATGCATGTCTTGAATTTTCGATCTCTTGCTATTTACGTGAAAAAAATGAGTAACGAAGGATGAGTGAATAATGCGTAAGAATCTGCCCTTAAGAAATAAATTATCGAAAGAATTTCGGAGATTCATCAAAATAGGAAAGCCAGAATTTTTCTGAAAACAAAATTCATTCTGCAAGTAGGAATGTGTGAAATTATTGTGATAAAAAGATATGGGAGAAAGACTAGCTTAGAAGAAAAGAAATAAAACAAGTAATTAGTTGAGATATTTTGGTAGACAACAAGTCGGTATGTCATGTATTTGCACATTTGCACGTATTAATCTTAACCTAAAGATTAGAACATGAAAGAGGAAGCGTTTAAATTAATCCAAGATTATATATGTTTCCTTTTTCCATAATCATTTTAATTAATCAGGCCCGAGGTGTCTCAATCACATATTTCACTCAGTTCGGCATCCGGCAGGCAACTTTGCACAAGTGCTTGCTTACTCACTTCACATTATATATTGTCTCTACATTTATGAATGTTTGTTAATCTACTATTTAAAAAGTAATTTAATGTTTTAAATTGTTTTTTTGTACATTTATGTAAACGGGCAGGACTAATGGTTCGAGATAAAATTTTTGAATTTTACAAAATAACGGTGTTAAAAAGGGCTAATGGCATGGAAACAGCTCTTAGGCTCTTAATTAGCACAACTTGTTACTGGCAGTATGACATGTATTTGCTTCGATGTTATATATAATTATAAATTTTATTTGAGGTGAGAAAAGTTATAAGATGATATAAATGTAGAAAACTCAGCTTTTATGATCTCAGCAACAATTTACATTTCCGGACCCGAATACATTAACAAAATTGAAGAAGACAATACATATACATACACATGTATATATATTAATCTTTAAATCTCTTGTATTACTAACTTTGTTGATTTCCGGTTTCTTGCGTTTGTTGCTCCGGCAACTTTTCCGGCTCCGACCCATTTTGTTGCTCCATTTTGTCCTCTTTATTCTCAGCTTTCTCTGAAAAAGAGCCTTGTTTACTACACACAGGAGTAGCCAAGAAAGTTGGTTTCACATCTCCGGCCATAATAACAACAATCTTCTCCTCAAAAACCACCGGAAAATCCTTCGCCGACGAGTTCTCCGGCTTGTGATCACCGGCCTCAAGATCTCTCTCGTTGTCTTCTTGCATGCGACCGGAGAGTTTCCAATAAGAGCATGCAAGAATGAGTAGGGCAAATACTATTAAACCTAGCATGGCGGCGAGGCCTCCGAATAGGTAAGGCACCGGAGAGTGCCACGGGGAGCGGGTGATCACGGTGGCCGGCGGTGAGAATGTGGTTTTTGTTGTTGTTGTTGTCATTGTTGATGCTAAGTTTAAGGTTATTCCAGTTCTCATTTTAGTGTGTGTAAGAAAGTGTGTGTTTTGTTCTTGGGAAATGTGTAAGGTGAAAGAGAGTTAATTGTGTGAAGATGGCTTGGATTTGAGAAATGGAGACAAGGGTGGTGTGTATTTATAGTGGAAATTTAATGGAGATTTTAGTTACTACTATTGTTATGGTAGTAGTGTGGTACTACAAGGTTATAGTACAATGAAAATCAAATTTTAAAAAATATTCCGTACTAACGTATATAATAATAAAATTTTCAAGAAATATTCAAGTACTTGGATTTAAAATAAAATTTAGATTAAAATTTTATTAATTTTTCAACTCGATCGAAACTAAATGAATTACTCGTTCTAAATACACTTTCCCTCCCAATTTAATAGTTTCTTTTAAAAACAAATTGTCTCGTATTATTATTTTTCCAATTGTTATCCAATATTATTTTTCGTGATTTCAAATATTGATTATTTTTCATATACATAGATTAATACAATAGTTATAAATAGAAATATAATATCAATAAGTGATACTACAAGGTTATACATACATGTCTTTGTGTCAGTGTGTGGAGTATTGTACATTGGTAGTACATGGTTAAAGCGAGGTGATGGATTCGGGTTAGTTAAAAGCTACAATGGAAGCACCTTGTGGATCCAAATAGCTGTGATTCTTGATGCTTCATGGGGTCCATTCAAATGGTTGGGCTTCATGGTATTTGCCCAGTGTTTTCATCTTTTCTCTGGTTTTTTCTAAAGGATATATTTCATTTAATTAGTACTTGCTACTCTATAAAAGAGATTTTTTAAGTATTTTTTTCGCATGAATTTTCTTTTGGTACATGATCTTCTTCGTAACATTTTAACATATATGTTCTTTATAAATTTTTCGGATNGCCCAGTGTTTTCATCCTTTCTCCGGTTTATTCTAAAGGATATATATTTCATTTAATTAGTACTTGCTACTCTATAAAAGAGATTTTTTAAGTATTTTTTTCGCATGAATTTTCTTTTGGTACATGATCTTCTTCGTAACATTTTAACATATATGTTCTTTATAAATTTTTCGGATTTTATATATGAATTTTTTTTAATTTTCACGATTCCGTATATATCATTTATAGTCCGGACCACCCACAAGACATATAATTTTGTAATTAATTTATAACAGTGAGCATAGAGGAAAGAACACAATATAATGATAAAACAACATATATTCTATAACAAAGAGAAGTGGACTATTGCAAAAAAGAAAGTAGAAACAGTGAACGCTAATTATCACAAATTTCAATATTCCCTGGATTAACTTGTCTCCACTCTCCCCTAGTTATGATTATATTGTTGAGTTTTTGGGCCCAAAAACAAGTTTCTTACTTTCACTCTTTGTCCCACATTAATAATGAAATGAAAGACCCAATAAATAAGTCTTTTTCATACACATTTCTTTTCTTTATAGCTGCTAGATAGTCCATCTAGCAAGGAAAATCGATTTAGCTCGCTTTTAGAAAGTATCGGGATAGAAGGTACTCATTCCTAAACTACTCTTAAGAGTATTCGAGTTCGACTGCAATCATCAGAGGTGGTCCCGCTGCAGGGGGTCGTTCTATCGGGTTGTGTGACACTGTACGGGTTGGAAGAGGGAGAGAAGGAAAGGCTGTCGGGAAATAGTATTAGAGGGAGGTTTAGAATGAAACACTTCAGTGAGTGATGGATATACATAATAGACATGTTAGACTGAATTTGTGTATAAAATTCAGAGTCGTATACCCGGATATTGTAATCTCTTTGTTCTAATGAAGTTATTATCCTTGTGGATGTAGGATTGCCGAACCATGTAAAATCTCTGGTATTTTTTACTATATATTGTTGGTTTGTTGTTTTCATTATTATCATATATATTTACGGTCCAAGCACACGGATATATATATATAAATACGCTTTCGCATACGTCAGGGATCGAGTCAGATTCCCAATAAGTGGCATCAAGAAAAGTGGTGCTAAATTATTGGTGCCGAAGGAAAGTCATTAAGAAAAGTGGTTATTTAATTGGCACCGTTTCGATGGAAGTGCTCTCACTGTTTCTTATACTTACCTGGCCAATTGATTTAGCCGTTTAACTTGCTTTGAGTGTGCAAGTGGATAGGATGTCAAATATTGGAGGATTCGGGGTGGATCCATATGATGGTAAGAGAAATTTTACTCTTTGGTGGAGAAGTGTAAAAGATATCCTAACCCAACAGAAGCTAGCAAGGGATTTGAAGGGAAAGGAGGGACAACCAACAAAGATGAGCGATAAAGATTAGGAGGATGCTGAGTCGCAATGCATGAGTACCATCAGACTATGTATTGCTGATAACATTATTAACAATGTTGTGGATGAAAGCACACTGAAAGAGTTGTAGTCAAAGTTGGAGACATTGTATCTCGGGAAGAACTTGACTACAAAGTTAAATCTGAAACGCGAATTGTAACAACTGAAGATGGCAGCCCATGACAATATTATTGAGCGCGTGAATGTGTTTAATGGTATTGTTTATCAACTTCAAAAGGTTGATGTAAAATTGGAGGAAGAAGATAAGGCCTTTATTCTTCTTACTTCACTTCCGGAGTCATTCGAGAATTTGGTCACTACCATATTGTACGGGAAGGACGCCATAAAGATGGAGGAGATTCAGTCAGCACTTTTGTCAAATACTAACAGGAAGAACTAGGATGGTGACAAGGAAGGAATGACAGTTTTGGCCTTGCGTGATCAAAGTGATAGATGAAGGGGTGTTGTGAAAGGATCTACCAATGGCAGTCATCGAACGTGGTCCCGCTGCAGGGGATCGTTCTATCGGGTTGTGTGACACTGTACGGGTTGGAAGAGGGAGAGAAGGAAAGACTGTCGGGAAATAGTATTAGGGGGAGGTTTGGAGGAAAACACTTCAGTTAGTGAGAGATATACATAATATATATGTTATACTGAATTTGTGTATAAAATTCAGAGTCGTATACCCGGATATTATAATTTCTTTATTCTAGTGAAGTTATTATCATTATGGATATAGGTTTGCCGAACCACGTAAAATCTCTAATCTCTTTTACTATATATTATTGATTTGTTATTTTCATTATTAGCATATATATTTGCGGATCCAAGCACATGAAGATATATATAAATACGCTTTCTCATACGCCGGATCGGGTCAGATTCCCAATATGAATATATGTAGGGAATGTTATAATGATTTGATGAGGTAATACATGAATTTAATCTTCTTATTGATTCCAAAGATGGCCTATGTCTTCTAGACCCTATGTGAACTAACATATATATAGTGAAAGAGCGCACTAGTTTCTGTTAGTGTGTGCTGAGATAGGTGAACAAATTAAAGTGTACATAAATGAATATATTTTTATATGGAATATTATTTGTGGGTAAAGTGACAACAACTTAATGTGGGAGATTAGTCTAGTAGCACTGAATCATAATCCTCTGTGTGATTAAACTTCATGGCACCTTCTTCATCCAATTATCAGTTCGAATCTTACTTCATTGCGCATCAAAAATGTTTCGATATATTAAATTCTTAGTGATTATATAGTCTCGTCTTTTTGAATATAACTTAACTATACAATTATGAATTTTTGATATTAATATATGTGGCATGTAAGAGTGCAATTCGGTTACCGATGGCTTTCATTTTTAGTCGAAATTTTCGGAATTAAAAAAAAAAGGGTTTACTGGAATTTAAAAGCGATTTTCATGTGTAGAAGCCATATGACTTAACTGATTTTGCACCATATATTTGTAAGATCTCGAAATTGACATTACATTCATGAAATTCTTGTCAGATTTACAAGACTTGGGAACAGAATAGAATATTTCCAACTTACTTCAAATTCTTTCATATCGATTTTACATATCAGTAAAGTCAAAATATAGATGCCTTCATTCTCTATAATAATTTAACCGTATTACACAAAACTTGTTGTTGTCATTTGTCAAATCTACAAGTCTTCCATGCATCCAACATCTCGTATGTCGTATATACTGATATACACTATCCCGCGTTCGAGCTAGACAGTTCTAGACCATAAAATTTTACGGAACAATGTAACACAATAAGTGTGTTAAGTGTGATATACAAGATTATTTTATTTACTTTTTTTGATTTTTATAATTTGTTTTCTTGTGTCAACGCCCTAAATTGTTTTGATTTTTTAAGCTTAATTCTGTTAGAAATGCAGTAGAAATTATTTTAATTTATTCTGACCAATCACTCTAATTTAATACTAAATTAAACACAGAGACAGTCCTGAGATTCACGAGAACTTAATCAAAATTGATTTTTAGGACCTATTCTATATGAACTCTGCATATAAATTGGTTTTTGGGCCTATTCTATATGAACTCTGCATATAAATTGATTTTTGGGGTCTATTCTACATCGACTCTGCATATTTTTTATAATTTATATATAAATAATTCAAAAACTTGTGACGCTTATAAGATGGGAACTTAGGCGTAAGTGTAAACAGTTACTATTTACATTTTTAGTGGTGTAAACCTACATCATTTCATAGTGCTCACTAGTCACTAGTTTATTTGATGTATCTTAACACAGTGCAAGTATAATATTTGGGGACGATAATAATGGATAATAGTCATTAACAGATACTCCATTTAGAAAACCATCTACACATGGTATCATTATTGTACATTTGCCACTACAATTGTTTATGCACTTTTATATACCCACTTTAATTTAATACCGTACAATTTACTGATTAAAAATTGTATAATGAATTTGCATACAAAATAATGGAAAGTGTCTTTTTTCCTTTTACTGAAGCTAATTTCAAAGCTAGCTAGTGCAAATAATTTGTATAATTAAGTTTTCATAAATCAAAATAAATTATTATCATATTAAATTAAACATATCCGACATTTCTTATTCGTAAAATAGAATTTCTTATTCGTAAAATAGAATCCGGCATTTCTTATTCGTTGATTTTTGTATAAAATAAGATTTATCTTTTTAAAATATTAAAATTAATATAAATACTTAAATAAGACTGAATAAAGCCCTCTAGCACAAAGAAGAAGAAACCGCAATCTAAATATTTAATCAAGGGAATTTTTGTTTGACATTGGTGGTCTTTTGCTACTTGGTCACTTTATATGCAACCTTGGCTCGTCATGTACTTGAAATGTCATTAATATACAGTTAATTTGGGTGCTTAATGCGTAATCCACCAAAACACTTTTTTAATCCCCTATGCTTAAAAGAAGATCATATCTCACTAAAAAGTGTTACTAAAAAGTCTTAATTAATTATCATAGAGCTTTGAGATTCTGCGTTAAAATAGGGATGGACTCTATCAACACAGTTGAATATGTNCTTAATTAATTATCACAGAGCTTTGAGATTCTGCGTTAAAATAGGGATGGACTCTACCAACACAGTTGAACATGTTCTCTTAAAAAACCAATCCATCTATTATCACTAAAATTTAAAATCAAGGGCTAAAATTAGAAATTAATAAAAAATATAAACTATATTAAATAGCGTTTACGCTGTATAATATAACGTAAATCATAATTTTTTATTATTACCTAAAGAGCCCTTAAACAGCACGTGCAAAATGTGTGAAGGGTTAAAAGCTTATGCTATATTATACAGCGTAAACTTTTTAAAAATATTAAAAATTTACTCTATATGATATAGAGTAAGCTTTTTGAAAGGCTTAAAGGCTTAAAAACTTACGCCATATAATATAGAGTAAATTTTTTAAAAGGGTTAAAAACTCACTCTATATAATATAGAGTATGCATTTTGAATGGGTTAAAATCTTATGCTTTTGACTTAGTTTTTTTGCTTCTATTACTTACGCTATATAAATGCTATATTATATAGCGTAAGATTATGATTCCCCCCCCCCATCTTTTTCATTATTTTAATCAATCAAAACCTGTTCTTTTTAACAAAAATCCAAAACGAATCAAATTCAACAATATATAAAAACATCAAATTAAATATGACACTAAAAAAACTCAAACCAATTCAATAAAAATATCAAAAAAAAATAGTATGACTTACTACTCATCTAGAAATGTAGTGTAAATGAGCTGTAGTCAATCTCCAATATATAATACAACGTAAGTTTTATAGGGGTAAAAAGAGAATTTTTTTTTTTGAACTTAAGCTGTATTATATAACGTATACGTTGGATTATATAGCGTAAGTTTTGAAAAAAATATTTAATTTCAACCATTGATCTAATAATTTAAAAGTCAAAAATGAGCCGGCTAGAATTTAAAAATTATCCAACTTAGCTCAGTGAACAGTTTCCATTAAAATAATACTACAGTATGTGCAAACAAAATATATCTGTGTTGGTGGATATGGCACACTGTGTCGCCACATCTATCATTCAACTTGGCGTCGGACGTAATCTACTATCTAGATAGACATGATGCAAATCTAATCCATAAATTCTGTCAAAAAGTTACTGCGGTTGTTTTCATGATTTTAATTTAAATAAAATAATTTAGGTTTCATTTATTTCGATATGGTTTAACTCGTGGTGACTGGCGAGTAAAATTGAATCCGGTCCAATTTATTAAAGTCTAATATCCGATTTTTTGAATCGTTAAAATTTTATTTCAATTCCGGTTTAACCACAAAATATCCGATTTAAATCATATTGAAATTTAAATTCATCCGGATTCAAATTAATAATTTAAAATTTTAAACTATATTACTCACTGTAATCTTTCTGAAACTGGGTCGATCCTGGGCCTTTTGTTTTAAACAGACCTGACCGACGATCCTTAATGGGCCTGATAAAGCTTAACAAACACGCACCAAAATTGAAAATCATTAATTGCGAAAGCAGTGACCCAATTATACTGCACAAGCCGCACAGCCACAAAATGTTGAATACGTGTTAAATATATAGTACATCACTACGTGTCCTCTTTAACACACTTTTGCAATTAATTAAAAAAACAGTAGAAACTAACAGAAGAGACTGACTGTTTGTTAACATTTGGTTGAGATCATCATGTCTCGTCTAATCAATTCTAGGGTTTCTCTCTCTAGAATCTGGTATGTTTTTGTTTTTTGACCTAATTTATTTGCATCATCTGATGTATATTGTTATTGTGCTTGTTAATATGATTTGTGGTTTGATTACTGATCTGATTTGTATTTGCTGTGTGATGTTTGTTGATTTATTTAATCGTTATTATTGTGTGTATGCTGTAAATTTACGAAATGCGAATTCTGCAGATTATCTATCTATCTATCTATATATTAGGATTTTTTTTGTAGTTGGAGAAAATATAAATTTGGAATTGAGTTTCGTTTCCGGAAATTAGTGCCCGGTGTTTAGCTAAGTCTAGTTATTTCGTTACGTCTGTAATGACATTTAGTTGAGAGTGAATTTATTGGAAGTGTAATAAACTACGAGGAGATATGTAAACTTCTGAGCAGCTAATGGTTGAATAATTTGAATTAATTTGTGTGTTGAGAGAGATAGAGTGGATTGTCTAATGTCCATTGAGACAAACAACTATGACACGGTACTACGGTTGCGTAGTTAACTCCAAATTGAGTACAATTTGTGAAACAAAATAATATTTCCGTATAATAGACGAATATCTATGGGGATATGTTGGGTAACCAATGTATCTCCACTTTCTAGGTATATGCTGAATTCATATCGAGGCAAGTATAGCATTAGGAGTCACATGATTGTTTCCAGCTATAAGGAACTCAGATAATCCAAAAGCTTTATGTATGGGTTCCATCAAGATAATATTATATAAACTAGAAGTTGATATCAGTTCATTAGAATTCCATTTCAGATGTTTATACTTATTTCGCTGTGTATCTCATCACCCCATTTTCTCTCCTGGATGCTAGATATGTAGGTATAACTCCAATTTCGAGTACAATATGTCAAACAAAACAATATTTTATAGGATTTTGAAGTATTCCCATATAATATTCAAATATCTGAGAATCCAGCGTCGGCAGTATCATGAAGACGGCTATGACTAGTCGTTTCGAAGGTACTCAGGCATCGAGGGCCCGGGGGCTCAACTAGGCTTTGTGATAACCATGACTATGTTGTACCATCGCCGGATCCACCAACGAACAATGCACAAGAAAGAGATTGAGATGAACATGATAGTGAGATGGATGACTTTTCTTAATTTTCGCCATCGCTTATGTTTTCATTTGCCCCATCAGCACTTGTGTTTTTATTTTCCTGGACATGCTTGATATTCGGTATTCGGATGTCATTATGCAGTGTTTATGTGTTATTTGAAGATGTTATTTTGTTACTTATGATTAAAATTATGAAATTAATGTGTTTGGTTATATTATATATTAAATTTAGTAAATCATATATGTATATGGGCAACTTGTCGACTTTTTACAACTAGTCTTCTCGAAGGTGATTAGTTTTGTCGAAGGTACCCGGGTGTCGAGGCTTGACTTGGTGCCATGATAACCATCGACGTGGGATACGTTGGGTAATTAAAGTATCCCATCTCTAGTTCCTAGGTATACGTTGAATTCTATAGAGACAAGTAAGTGCATTAGGAGTCACATGACTGTTTCCAGCTATAAAAGACTCTTATAATCTATAAGATATTAGGAGGCAAGTATGTGACGGGTTATAAGCAATGTGATTAAGCCTCCACCTACCAATATTGTTAGAACTTTTGTAAGAAGATTAAGAACTGTCTAGTCTTACAACTCTCTAAATATCACAATTTTTCTTCATAAATGAAGATAAAAAATTTGACAAGGTGCAGGGATTGACTTCTGTGGCTAATCTTGTTGACATGATTAATCTCTGGTTTATAAAATTATAGGAAATAGAACATCTTTGCTGAAAAAAGACTTGGTTATCAAATCCAAAAGCTTTATCTGCCGGGTTCTATCAAGATAATAATATATAAACTAAAGCCAATATTAGTACATTAGAGTTCCATGTCAGATGTTTATAGTTTATATAGCTGTATATGTCATCGCCTCCTTTTTATCTGAGATGCTAGATATACAGGTATAAGTTATTTCCAGTGCTTAGAGTGAGTGAGTTCTTTTTCTTTTGTTAGAAGACATGTGTTTGGTGTCACCTGCTGACTGAGATTCATCATTATATTGGAACAGTACAACTTCTGTGTCCAGAAATGGTAGATTTCTGTCTACAAGCAATAAGGTTGATGAGCCATTAAAGGTTCAGGAAGCAGAAACAGTAAATGTTCCGCCTCCACCATCAGAAAAGGTACTCAAGATATCCATCTTTAATCATTTTTGCTTTTGCGTCGATTGGGATTTTATCATACTTACCTTTGTCAAGTAGTTACTTGTACTTGGTGGGAATGGTTTTGTTGGCTCACACATATGCAAAGAAGCTCTAGATCGTGGTTTATCTGTTCACAGCCTTAGCAGGTATTGCCAGACTTGTATTTTGACAATTCTGTATTCTCTTCTTGGTATTATGTCATTTCAATAATTGTATCTATTGGAAACATTTGTTTGATTGCAAATTAGCGTCACTCTAGATGAATATGGCAAGATCAATGTTTAATATGCTTTGCCTTTAAAGGGTGAAAAGCTTGCCCATAGTTATATCTTGTTGATCTTTGTAGCAATATCGTGTGACCTGAAATTCCATCTGAATCCATGTACTGTAGAGGCNCAATATTGTGTGACCTGAAATTCCATCTGAATCCATGTACTGTAGAGGCTTATTTACAGTTAATGTATCTTGCTGAGTGAAAAAAATAATTAACGGGCTGCTCTTATTTTGGAATGCTACATAATCACCGACCTAAACTCCCCACTGCACCATGCTTTTAGCTATGTAAAATTTTATAACTTATCTTTCGATCATGCCCGTTTATTTTATTTCCGTATGTAGATCTGGTAAATCATCTGTACAAGAAGCGTGGGCTAACAATGTGATATGGCATCAAGGTAAAGGGCGTGGTACATTTCTTGTTTTCATTATGTAACCATGTATAGATGCTTATGTCTTGTTTACATCCCCTTGTTTGGCAGGAGACCTGCTTTCAGTCAACTCATTGAAGGAAGCATTGATTGGAGTGACTTCCGTTGTATGTAGTACAGTTCCCTTTAATGTTTTAGAGGCTAAAAATAGAATGATAATGATACCTATCATTTCTTATCAACAAATGTTGGGTTGAGAACACAATTTTATGTTCTCTTCAATTCATTTTATTTGAGTATATATATACCCATATTGGTGGTTTAGTCATATTCTACCTGATTTTTGCTTTAGATATGCTTCTGAACTTGTACATGCAAGAAAGTGCTATTCCTGTTGTAATCTTAATATTATTATAAATCTTTCTTGGCACTTTTTTTGGAATATCTTTCTTTTACGTCTTTGTTTTGTTTTTGATCATCCCTTTCAATGGATATATTTGCGTCGTTATTCTTTTCAAGGTACGGTTATGTAATATGGAAGGAATGTTGGATACTTGGATACATGCATATTTTGGTAGTATATTCTAAAATTATTGACTTTGTTACTCAGACTCAGCTGGAAGTGTCCAACTCCAACATGGATAGGTGTCGAAGTGTCGGACTCGGCAACATTTTGAAAATTTTGCATGTTCTTGGCCTAAAATAAGTGTCCGAGTGTCCATACTCATGTCCGAGTGTCGAGTGTCTGACATGGGTACTCGAGGCAAAATGAAGAGTCAAGGATAACATTGATTATTGATATTTATACCTTTATCATCAGAGTTTTATGATAAAATTAGGGTGGGGTCAGCTAGTACTAATTACTGGGGACATTTTGATAGTTAGGACTAGGATGTGTGTGTTGTTTGTATACATTGTGTTGACGGAGTAGGGGAATTAGATTAACTTCACAGATTAATGGCATGTGTTCAAGGGCATGCTAATGCCTGAAATGGTTTTGCTGCTCCTAAGCTAAATACTTTTACGTGACTAGAGTGCTTTGTAGGGTATTTTGATCAATGATCATTTGTCTTCTGTGTACTGTATTGGTTTCTTCGTTGCTATTTGTAATACTAACAAGTGTTTAGAGTGAAATATTTAGTACCTTTGTTCAGTCATGGATGACAATTCGTTGAAGTTGTAGCTTTAGAACAGTTTATTCTTGTGACTTAATATTACTAAATATTTTATCTCCATCTAATTCTTTTTTTTAAAGTTCAATATTTATGTAGAAACAAGTAGACATGAATTGATATGTTTTTTATTTAAATTGCAATGAGATTTATGAAAGAAAGTTAAACAATAAACATAAATAAAAATAGTTAGTAGAATGCTCATGATCCATTTGAAACCAATACATATTTTCACTAATCATGGTTTTACACCTGCTCTGACATTTCTGGCTAATTTGTTCTGGAATACATTGTTAATCATTCAGGCTGTCTAAATAGAAACATAGTATAATATTCCACATTTTCGCTCTTTAATATGGATAGTGGTCACTGATCAGAATATTAAGAGAAACAAACTTCTGCAGATCTCTTGTGTTGGTACTTTCGGGTCCAACTCATATATGTACAAGGTAAATGGAACTGCAAACATCAATGCAATTAGAGCTGCTGCAGACCAAGGTATGTTCATAAACTGCATTACAGGCCATTGCATTTCTGAATTCTTTTTAGTTATATACATATGCAACCATGGGGATGCTTTATATATGCGATTACTTGGTTGAATGATGTTTATGATTATTGTTATAATGTATTGGAAAATTTGGGAANATATACATATGCAACCATGGGGATGCTTTATCTATGCGATTACTTGGTTGAATGATGTTTATGATTATTGTTATAATGTATTGGAAAATTTGGGAATCAAATCTGTTGATTCTTATTTACAACTAGTATAACAAGTGGTACCAATTACCATCTTCAAGCTGGGGTGCGTAAAAAAATACTGTACTAACCTGCTACACTTTGATATTATTTTTTTAAAATATCTGTGTCCTAGTAAATTATATTTTTCCAAACTTTTTGGAGCGGATGAGCATAG